>JAZGTI010004795.1:0-27130 GCA_036877585.1 Botia kubotai
TATATTCATAACTGTATCTAGGCTGTGTATATATCCCTGCACACAGAGCTGCATACATTATACTAGACAAAAATGTGGCAGTTAATGTTTAATGAAAATTAAAAGTAGGTCATTCTGTCTTCCGTTATCTATAACAGACTAGAATCTTTTCACTCTGCTTCTAGAAAAATTCCTACAATTGTTAATTAATTATATATTACATATTATTCTATAATTAATTTTGGGTACACAGATTCTACCATGTTAAATTCACACTGCATATTTGTAAACCCTAGGTTAACGTTATTATTTGCATATTTATCAAGTCAATAACACTGATTGGCCAAATCATGTTCTTATTTGCATATTAAGGTGGTCAAAACATAGCAAGCATAGTGGACATGAGCAGGGTTGCTGTTAATCCTCTTTTAAATGTAAAAGTGCTTTGTTAAGAGCAATGTGAAAATTATTTATTCAGTGTGATTAGTTCCAGATCAAGAGGCACATCAAAATAGTCTTCTGTAACTTGTAATTTTGCCAGTAAGCTAACTGCCACCCACATCAACATGCTGCTAAAAACATTTCTACAGTTTATATCTCAATACCTTCTGACAGCGATTGTACTTTTGTGCGTAGGACAAGTTTTCCGTATTTTTCATGCATTAATGGCAACACTGGTAGCAGGATGATCATTATAACTTGGGAAAATTATTATTAAAATTGCTTCATTTAGGTTATGTCATATCCATTATGTTTTTAAAGCAGAACTTGACCGTTTTTGTATTTGGATTAAGTGGGTTACTTACCAGTATGTTGATTGTAAAGAAAAACTGCATTCCTATTGAGGAATAAACTGAGAAACTAATGTGACAAAGAGATATATTATCTCTTTTACACAGAATCTCAGGTTTAAATGTCAGTGATATCCGCTTCAGGCAGGCATTTAGTGAAACATAATTGCTTTCATGCAGGTCAACAAAGTGTGGGTAACTTCTCAACCAATTTAGCAGTTCCCATGGCAATGGATTGCCAGCAGGTTGCAAAATAATCTCTGGGAAATGGAGTTGACCCCTATACGCATTACATTTTCCTAAAAAAAATGCCTGTAAACACTATTTGAAAAGCACATACAACTGATCTCCTGAGCTCTGGAACACACACATACATCTAAAATCAATGATTGTCGTCATAGGTAAATAAAAATCATGAAAGAATCAAATGTATCATCTCAATGACATGTGTATCGTATGTTGTAGATTATAGTACTGCAAAGGTTTGAATAATTTACCCTAAAAATCTTTAATTTAGCTTAATGAAATTTCTCACTTCTCAAGAAATCAAAACCTTTTCAATTTAAAAGGAAACAATGAATTGTTTTGCCCACTAATGTCTGTTAATATGAAAGAAAAGCACGCGATAATGTTATTGTATTGTGATGGGTTATAGAAATCATATAGTGCATCTAGTCACACAACATGAAGCCCACTTTCAAAATCTTGGAGAATGGTGTTAATGCTAGGCAAACACACGAGATGTGTGGCAAACAGAATTAATCACTTATTTAAAAATCATCAGAGCAAGGTCTTTAATTTGGAAAGCTCTGCTATCTGCCACTCAACCCTGGACCTATGGGTAGCAATTTTGTCCCCCAGTCCTGTATGACACTCCCAACATTGGAATAAATCAGCAACCAACAAGGAAATACAATCTATACATGTTAATCAATACATGTTAATCTATACAGTTAGACACCATCACTGCTGAATAGTGCAGTGACGTTCTAAAAGATTTAGAACTAAATGTTCATAGAGATAGAAAGACTTGATTATAACAGTATAAAAAGAGGATTGATAAAAGAAAGGAATAACGAGAAAATCTTAACGTTTAAATGTGCAATTTCTATGTCACTAAACCCAACTGCAGAAGTAATGATTGTTTCAAACAGTTTTTGTCTACTGGCCTTTTACCCCACCTCTGATTTGTGGGTTAATGCCCTTATTTGCCCAATTAACATAATTCATTTTATAAATATGCAGACAACACTGACATGTTTCCATCTGTAGAAATGATGGCATGTAACCAAAAGTCTGCAGTGGCTTTTTGATGTACCTAATTTGAGATGCAAAGTTTCTGTACAAAGTGCATGAATATTTAATAAGGTAAGCGCCAAGACCATTTATGATTGGCTGTCTGTTGCATTCAACACTGCATCATTGCACATTGATTACCTTAGGCACAGCAATTGCACGGTTAAAAGCGATGCTAACACCCTTTTTAAAAATACTTATTGATTAATGGTGTGGATCAAAGTCTATTTACACAAACATGTTTTCTTTAATGCGTACAAAAATAGTTTTTGTTATATTTATCCTGCATGCAAGCTATGAATTATTTTATTACTCATAACGCATTCCTAACAATCTGGCATCTGGCAAGGCAAACTATTTGCACAGCATGGCAGAGTAATTATGTTGCGTATCACTGGCATCAACTTCGTTTTTTCTGCTCTTTCATGTTTTTGCCAATAAGATGACATTAGGAGAATGCTATGATGTGTGACATGGAATCTTTATAGCAAGACTATTCTCATCTCTTTGCATGAAGCTTTTTGGATGTACAAAGTAGTGGAATGTGAAAATAAAGTGACGTTATGTATAATCTATGTCTATGACACAAGAGCAAAGCCAAGCAGAGGCCCGTTGGCAGCAGCTGAACATCAGATTTATGGCTTGACAGTGACGCATGTAATTTAGTGGAGTACCAGGCAAAGCAAAGGGTTTTCCATCTTCTAATGAACCATGTCATGTGAGACAACCTAATAAGCATAGTGCAGAGTCTATAAATTCAAAGCCTGCATAAGGCAAATCAGATTTCAATCCCCTGTCAGTAGCCGCATTCATAACCTCAACAAATGTCCATCACGGGAATACAACAGCTGCGTGTCTTTCACTTTAATTAACTCTACACTTTTAGGACTTATGAATAATATTTCCTTATCTAGATTGCAAAATCCGAGCTCAATAATAAAAATGACAGCATCATTTGCATTGAAACAGAAAGTGGCAAGTTTATTAATTTATTTTTAAGGGTTGTATGATGGGTGATGTCAGCCTATGTAAATACTACCTATCATCATGTTTTTGCTCTGATGGGATTACATTATATCTTGGTTTATTACATATCTTGAGTGCAAAAAGTCAGATTATTCACTAACAAAAGTAGGCAGCTATGCTTACCCTGACAGCCTGCCATGCACCGGGCTATACTTTCAGCACTTTCTGAGTTATATACCCAACTTGCCCCTTCCAGAAAACTTGCTATTGTTAGGTCTAAAAGCCATAATTTCTCAGCTGTGCAAGACAGCACAAACAAAGTTCAGATAAACTGTCCCACATAATACTTATACTTGGGGGGGGAAAAATCGTCCAAAATACTCAGCACTGACCAAAAGCAAGACAAATGGAGCAGAGCAAGAATCTGACTTCAGTTATACACTAAACTTTTTGTGGATCAACAGTGGAAGCGACCAACCTTACAACCCAAGGGCATTTTTTGTGGGTTTCAGAACTATTCCTCCGCTTCTGAAAAGTCCAAATGGTTTTCCACTCTAGGAAATGTTCAATGCTTTTCACATGTGCCCACTGACTGGACATCTAACCATTCTCTAGCCTGCTGTCCAGTGTAAGACTAAACAAATGGCCCTATTTCAGCAATTCTTCACTACTGTGTGAACGCACCTGTGTTGCAGAAACCCTTTATCATGGGTCTTTGAAGAATGTGTGTGATTAAACACAATAGCGTCATGCCATTATCCTAGAAACATTATGGCTTACTGATGAATTATTACTGTACCATTTAAATTACAAGCAGAAAACATTAGATATTAAAACATTCACAAACAACAAATAACAGAGGCATGTGACTGAAATAGTGGTATGATTCACACATATTACAGCAAAACATGAGTTCACTTGCCCTCTACTGTGCTTACTAATAGTCAACAGTCTATAATGGAAAACAACTGCAAACGTGTCTTCCCAAGAGACAGCTATTCGTTTGGTAAACGTAATACATATGGTTAGGAAAAATGTGACTGGATAACAGTGATGCACAGCATCTAGCCCGACCACTGTACTGCTCAGGGATTCAGCATAGGGTCAGTAGCTACAGCATTCATAAAGACAACACAAGATAAGTACAAGCCAACGCCTGCTAAAGCATCGATTGGGGTTTACACTTCACCTCTGAACTGTGTTTACAACAGTACATCAGTTGTCCTAAAACCTCTTTGCCTATCCTAGGCTTGAGCATTATGATGAGCACAACTGTCTATAAGGTGAATAGAAACAAAGGCAGCTTGGTGAGTAAAACAGGATCAATGCAATTGTTGAATTGTAGATCCACTGTATACTATTCTGAATTGCGGTCTCTCTTTATTCAGCAACTGTAACAATATATATCAAAGAAACATTGATATAGCGTCATATGACCTTAAAGAAGTTTACTCTGCAATGTTAATTCGGTTGTCCTAATGCATTCTTCGTAAATCAACCTGAAAGATCTTGCAGTGGTGCGTTTTACCACACAGCGTTTAAAAAAAGGATAGCAGCAGACGGTGTCAAACTCTGATGAGCTGTCCATCAATACAGCATTTTGGGTTATTATAGACGCATTCTAAGAAATGTCCAGAGTATAAAGCTCAAATGCACCTATAACGGTCAAAATTAAGGGTTTGAGACGCAACCGCAGTCTTACCCAGCTTCGCACGAGATTCTTCCAGCTTCTGAATCTGGTTCTCAATAAACAGCATCGCCACTCCAAACGCCAGAACAGCCAGGAGCTGGAACTTGGGTGGCATCATGATCCTCAGGAGCCCCATCAAAGTATCGGTTGATTATCTACATGTCATGCCGTGAAATATGAATGAGAAGCGTGGATCAATCCGTTATCGGAGCGGTAATATCGACTCGGGACAGATGATCTGAATTTTCCACAGACAACACAGCAAAGTTACATATACGGTAACCCAGTACATCAGTGTGCACACATTTCAGTCGTTTATCCCTCATCTGTTTGCAATAGGTGACATTTTGTCAAACTCGGGACTCCTGACTGCTGGGTGCAGTTGTTTCACGTACGGGGAGGTCTAATGAGCCGCTCTCTTGCGTCACTCAACGCAGTGGTTTTATTCCTCCGCGGGTTGAAATGAAGCGAGTGAAATCAGACGGCTGTTAGCGCGCCACCCTTCGGGGTGGAGATGGACAGTAAAGACATGCATTCACCATTCAGGTGTTGTTCATAGAAATGTTGTTTAAGATAATTTATTTATTGGCAAAAATGGCCAATAATATATATAGTTTGGATATAAAGTTTAGAGCTTTATATCAAATAATATTACATTTGATGCAAATGCACCAAGCAATTTCTAGTAAATACTATAAAGCCATTATCAAGTTGCATGAGCAGGGCTTTTACAAAAACTGATTAAATTCATGGAAACCCGGAAAATGTTTTTATGAGTGGGTCCTCTTTACCCCAGGCCCAAAGAGAAAGCTATACCATTGAGAATGGTAGGGAGAACCCTCACACAACCCTGGATTCCCATTTGTAAACACAGACCAAGAAGTTAAACGCTGATCATTTGAAACAAGAATGTGAGGACTGTCTCCACTGAAATAAAAGGTGTATAAATAAAACAATCTCTGTGCGATTGTAAATTCTGTTTTCTTAAAAATGGATTTAAAATGGAACTATATCATACATTTAAATAGACGCATGCATACATTTTAATAGATTTTTGTTCCTATCCCAGAATTGTAATATCCGCCACAGGGATTATGTGAAGATGACTTAAGCCCAACTGTGATTTGTCTCTGCTGTGTCAATGGCTCCTGTGTTGCCAGCACACACCACAGAGAGGTGAGGATCCAGCCGTGCATGAAATTGCTACAGATGAAATCAGCTGGATTCAGCTGCTGCTTAAAATAACTCCTCTTACCCTTTATCAAATAGCAGGTTCAGACCTGTGTCATCATGTATGTCTTTTATCTGCCTGAGTGACCATTAAAATGAAGCCAAATGTTTCCACACAATGAGACAATAAACTGCAATATGATGAGGCAGCGTTGGCTGTATGGAAGTAGGTTACCAATAGACTGCTGCACTTGTAGTGTGTTTTGAATAAATATTTCAGAGGAATATACATTCTGCTGAGAGCCCCTTGATTCTAGGTATACAAACTTTAACACAAAATCTGACGCTTAAACATAACTTACAGTTATAAAGAGTTATGTTATGTGAATAATGTCAAATTCAATGGATCTTGACACTTAGTATCCATACAATATAGTGCGTCAAATGTTTAGCATCTTTAATGTCTTAGCTTAATGTTAGCCAATAGCAAAAAATCTTAGCTTGATCAATAGACACAAAAGAGATCGAATTTTTTATGCATTGTTTATTTACTGTGTGAAACCGTCTCCGGCTATGAAAAGCTTGCAGCTCTGTAAAACATCTGTTAATCCATACCACTGTTTCAAAACAATCAATACCACTTTCATCACAGTTCAGCTCTGATAAAAACAGCTTTTAAATTCTTTAATTATTGAATGTTATTAAAACATTATTGTGTTCTTATATTCCTTTCAGTTATAATTAATTTATCCAAAATGAGTTTAATTTATCCAAAATGTGAAAAAAGAAAGAAATTCTCATTGACACAAATACCCCCACCCCACTTAATTTAATAAAATGGCTTAATCTTAGTAGTGTGTGGCATATGTTGTGTTTTTCTCATTCTCATTTGTCCTAAAAATGTTCAAGGCTTTTTTGATCTTTATATACATTTTCTATGTTTTCTCAAATGCAAAGACCCTTGGTTTTCATGACAGCAGATCCGATCTAATCTGTGGATTTATTTGCAGCATTTTTTTACCAATCAAACAATTGAACAGGCGGATTTTAAATAAACAGGTGAATGTTGTTTAATGTGGCGTGATCGCTCACAATTACTTTAATTTCTCAAGCAAGTCTGTTTCCAGTTCAAAACATTTTAAAATATAATTATAATGACATGTGAAGGTTTAATTTTACATAAAAAGGTGTGGTTTTATAAAGGTAAATGAGTTTTAATAACTATGCCTCTGTAAGTCTGTGAATGTACTGCCTTCCGATGAAGAATTTGTGCATAGCACACTGGCACAATATATTCAAACAAAATCTGTACAGACAATATTCTCACTCATTCTATGCAGTGGACTATCAATTAATCATCAATTCAGGCTTAAAAATATATTTATCTGTTTACTCCTGCTCTCCTATCTCTCTTGCTTCATAAGTCACAGCTTTTTAAAAATGTGTTTCTGAAGCTCATTTGTAGAGCATTGCATTAGCAGCACAAAGCTTGTGCTTAAATTTATTGTAAATTTGGATAAATGCATCTGCCAAATGCATCAATGGAAATAAGCCACTGATGAGTCTTTAAAATTCATCTCAATTTAACACCATATTATTACATTAACCTTGTTTACTTACCGTATACGATGATTGATAATTTCATCAAGGTTATTATCATAAGATAATTTGTGATTGGTCAGCTGCTTTGTGTGAAGGAATGTCTGAACCTGAGCTGATTCTTTGTTCTCTAAAATTACTTAAATGTGCTACCATTATTTTCAGGTTTTTTCAATCACTGTGAAAATTCTGCAGAAAATCTTTGAATAAGCTCAGAAACTAATGCATGAGGGGGCAACCCCAAAATGATTACAATGCTAATCAGCAGAAAGGCATCCTTTAAGCTAGTGAGCGTACATAAATTAGCTGCTACTTAAAAATGGATTAATCATGTCCAGACATCTATTAACCTCTTGTACAATTAGTCAAAACTGGTAATTAATAAATGCTTTGGTCTAAATGCTAATTTATTAATGAAAAATGGGACACCTAACGTTCACTGTGGCCTTTTTCTATTAAAATGGTTTCACAACTTAGAAAGTTATGTAGGAAAGCATTTTAAATCCTTTTCAAAATGTGGAGAAATTGCATCTTTCTGTATGTTTGGGCTGCACTCTGAATGGCCTGGACTGGATCATGGTTCCATGAGACCCCTAAGCATACATTTTTGGAGACCCCCAAATTCAACAGCTCTGGGCCACCTAAATTAGCATATGGTATAAATTAATTGTTGAAAAGGCAACATATAAAATGATAAAACATTGGCCGCAACCTCACATTTAAAATGTCTTTCTCCATTGCTGGAAAAAGGAAGCATTTGTGCTCAAAAAATGAGATATAGTATCAATTCCAAATTCCTCATGAAAACTAGCCCCAGTATCACCTACATCTATGAATCTATGTTCCCCTGAGTATAGGACTGTACGGTTTGTACAGTACAATTAAATCCCAGTCTGATGGATTGAAATGCAAACAGGCTACTAGACCTGACACTGAGACTGTTAGGACTGCTTGAAACACAGAACTGGAGAGAGCACCTATCCACTTGAGGCAAGTCAAGTACCTCATTAAACAGACAGTGAAGGATGAACTATCTCCCCTGAAATGACCAAAGCACTCAGGCAGAGAGAATGAATGAGATTTAAACATTCTATAGAGAATCTGTAAGATAAACAAAAGTCTGTCACTGTCTGACTCTGTCATGCAAAACACAATTAGAAGATCTAAATAATATCCAAATAATTATAGCCACAGTATAATTACAATTAGTGTTGTATAAGTACAATTACTACCACAGTATAACAGTGCAAAAAACAAATCATGACTAGAAAGATGATATAGCAGTATATCCCTTTACCATATTTCTTCACAAATTGCTTTATGTTTCATAACTGTTTTACTCTTTAAACTACAATTTTGCTTAAAATCCATTAGATTAAACATTACATTCTCATTGAAGTATGAAATAATTTTAAATGTACCAGTATATAATTTGCTTATGCTTGTTGGACAACTGTAACCATTTGTATTTTTTTCCTTGTAAAGATTGAAGATGTTTATAATCAATGTTTGAAAGAGCTCTTATAGGTTCATTGATCAGCTACCTATATACAGGAATTGTGGTGCCATCTGGTGTTTATTTGTATTATTGTCAGTCAGTCACGATCATTTTCATATAATTTCCTAGGTTATATTAAATAAACTGTCACTGTATGACAGCAATATACCAAATTCTTAAAAGTTAAATAATGTAACTATAAATATGACTATACTGCACAAAAAGCATATACTAAACATGTCTCATATTGTGAAGCTTGGTGACCTTTAGATATGTTAAATCAGTTCCAAAAATCTTTTCTATTTTCCCTGTGACAGGGCCAGTTTTGTGAAAATTACTCTTTAAACATTTCAAAACGTCAAATGAGGGTCACTGACACATACAGCAATTTTACCCCTTCAGTTGCTGTAAGGTTTTGTAATTTTGTCACATTACTACTGCAGGTTGCCCTTACCTTTAATGGTAGGCTGCACAATTGGTTAACAACCTGGGTGAACACACCTTAACACTTGAATTGTAATTGATAACTAGTTCTAGTGAAGAAGTCGATTAGTGGAATGAATAGTTTTATGTGAATAATTTTTTTTTAAACTGCTTATGTGTGTGTGTTTCACAGAGGCAGAAGAAGAGGCAGGTGGACCAGATGGAAGATGGGACAGAAGAGCTGAAGGAAAGACAGAGTAACACAAATGTAGCTACTGGCAGAGTGATAAACAGACAGTTTGAGGTGACAACAGGTGAGTTTGTGTTTGAATGAAGAATCCTGCACAACTTATAGCTCATACTGGACAAACGTCTTAAACCTTAATGAAACTTTATTAAAAGTTCACTCAAGAAACATACAGGCTGCTTAATTGCACATGGAGTGGGTGCCCCAATTTACAAGCATATGTGATTTACAAAACATAATAGTACATCCAACAAAACAAGCAAATCAGACATAAACACAATGTTTATAAAAAAATGTGTGTGATCACAAGTGGCAAAATAAAATGTTTAGACAGGCAGTGTCTGCTGGGCAATGAAACAAACAGAACTATGATGAAGACAAACAGCAGGACCTCAAGTGGCTAGCATTAACACTTGACAGCCACAGTCATCATTCTCCCAAAACGACTGTCTGCAGCAATTGTGCATCAAACAGTGAGAGACGAAGAGCTCGCAACAGACTGGTGCAATGCAACAGCCACCAACAGCTAAAGTTTGTTTGGGTGGAAAAAAAGACCTGTTTTGTTTATGTACAACAAAACAGATGAGACGGAACAACATATACATTACATATAACACATAACATAAATTACAGATATCCTTTACATTCTTTAATTTGACTATGGATCTTACTGAAAAATAAAAATGATGGTATTGAATGTATAATTGACATTTAAAATAATAATCTTACCATAATAATATAATGTAATATTATTAACTATAATATTATAATAATAATCATACTTTATATTTAATCTTAATAACAATCTTAACTATGCTTGTGCTGCTTTATTTTACTCTTATTCAGCTGTGTGCTGTTTTTGGTTGCCTAAATTATTGAAAATATGTAATTAGGCTACACACTTAACTGTTTAACTGCAATCTCTATTTGGTTAATTACAATGATTATAGTTGAAGTACGGAGTATAATAATTATAGCTGAAGTACTATAATCAGTTTCATGTAACACACTAAAGAAAATACATCTACTATTTTTACTTGCGCCAGGAGCAAGAGGAGCAGCGCAGAAGAGAGCGTTTAGAGAAGGAGGCCCTGGAAAGATGGAAAGAGGAGGAATGGAGAAAATTCAGCAGGAAATTGGGGACCTAAGGCAGCGTTTTCTTCAGGCGTCTAAAGACATATACACAACCTTTTAAGCTTTCACCAATAGATGGAGACAGATGCTCTGTGCTGGACATTCAATGGGTCTAAAGGAAGCACTTTCAGGTTATGGTATTTTTGTAAGATGTATAAATTAATAGCAGATTAGTTCAATGTTATTTTAATTATATTTTATAAAATAAATTAAATAACCAGTCTAACAAATTCCTAATCTGTTTGTACAGTTTGTTAAAAATAAGCGACTGTTTCATTTATTCGCGATTTAGGCATAGCTAATTATTTACAGAAATATGGGATACATGACATGTTTGCGAAAATATTAATATAAACAATGTTCTGATCTGTACAAGCATTCAGGGTGCGCACAGTGCATTCAGGTGCACAGATACTGACGTCACTGGTCCATGAAATGGTACATAAACTGTGAGGCTACCATGACAGGGTGTAGGGGGAAAAATATACTTTATACTCACAGACAGAACAGAAGAAAATCACCTACATTATTATGCTCATAATACACAATGTTATCTTAAAGGTGAAGTGTGTAATTTCTGTGCTACTAGAGGTATCAATAGAATCACACGTCCCCTGTCATGCACTTCTTGTTTGCATTGTTAGCACTAGTAAGTAATATTTATAAATATAAAAACTAGTAAGTAATAGTAACTAGTAAGTAATATTTCCTTATTACAGATATAATCCCACCCCAAACTCAAAGCCAATGTTGCTATGCCAAAAAGGCTAAAAAAACAGACCTTTGTTTGTAATACAGTTTGTAAAAACTCATAGTTGCCGTCGCATATTAAACTGTAAGATGAGTATTTAAAAAAAAAAATAATAAAAAAATATACATTTTGGTTTCAATTTTCCAAAATAAATAGATCAATAGTTCCTAATTATTTTATAATGATGTTTAATTTATGAACAATAATAATTTTGGTAATTGCTGCTTTGTAACAGATTACAAAACTGTCAGTCATGCCACTCTCAGGTAATTAAAAATATATCTGCCATATGTGGACTGCTAGATAAAATAAAACGTTTAATGTTAATTTAAATGTCTTTAATGTAATTTAAACATTTTCAACATTTTTCAAACATTTAAGAATCTGAGTGCTCTGTTGACTCTGTGGACTTTAAATTAAACTTTAAAATAAAAATCAAAATTGACACAGATTTCAACTCTGCCAATTAAAATAAATATCAAAATTTAAACAGATTTCAACTCTGCCAACATCTGCCAATGTTGAAAGGTCAAGCAGCTTTAACTATATATAACTAATATTAGCTCCAGCTTATCAGTGTTTAATGAATATGTTTTTCTATTCAGCACACCACCTTTCAGTTCAGATGACGAATCAGCTGAGGACATTGTCTATATCACCAGCTCAGAGCCTCACTTGTCCAATCAGGGTCACTGCTAAACCCAACAGCTGAGCCTGACTGGTCAAATTCTGAGTTTTGTTAAAGGGTTCAGACACACCTAAACTCCACAAACCATCCACATGATAAATAAATATATTTATATTCATCACTCCATTTTTTTGTTCTAATAAAAACTAGACTGCAATGTTACAACCATTAAATATTAAATTTACTGTGGGTAAATTTAATATAACAATACTGCGGGTACTGTTGTCAAAACACTGGGTATTAAGTTTGGAAAGGCAACTCATCACACCAATCAAAAAGCCTGTGGGTGGTACTAGAGTGTTACCACCAGCCTCCGGCCCCTCCTCTTGCCCTGCCATTGTAAAAAACTTGAACTTAAACTTGGCTTTTAAACTAAGGGCGTTTTATGTTATAGAAATTAGTGTCCCCACAAATTGTAGACAAAAATCTAAATTGCGCACTAACTTAAGCATGCCAGTTATGGTTTTAAATTGTCAGATGCCAAACAAAAGGTATTCCTGTTTCAACTATTATTTTTGTTGTTGCAAGTTAATATGATATTGAAACACCATATACATCAATAAATGTGTATTATAAAAGACAGGGAAGCTTGATCCAAACGCAAAATAGAGTCTTTAATACATCCAAGAGCAAAATAATAGACCACAGCAAACAGGGACCACTAAGGAAAACTATGGCACAGAACATTCATACAGAAACACCACCAGACCATAAACACAAGCAACACATGGGTTTATACAAACAGACTAATCAGTGCTAACAGGACACAGGTGCAGATAATAAGGGCGGGGTCACAGGGAGAGAACTATTACTAGACAAGCACAAAACTACAGTACAGCATGACGCACAATCAAAAAGACTACAATTGTTATGTTTTTATATTAAAAAGTATCAATCAGCTATGAAATAGAGATTTTGGGCAGTACATGCATAGTTAATGTCTGTATTGGTGGAAATTAAAAATTGGAAACATTGGAAACAACAGTTTAGGTTTATACAAAGAACAATAAGCCAAAACATAAGTACATAAAGAATTATAAAGATTTTAAGAATACTGTACTCTGTTTAATTGTCTATAAAGTGTGAAAAGACAGCATAAAAGATAAAAACATATAATATTGGCTTTTAAAGTTTTAAGGACCTTCACACATAATCATATTTTTGGTTGGGGGTTACAACTGTACTCTGAGCTCTGTAGGAGTCGTTGTAGTTTTTGGATTTGCCCTCTGACCTGTAGGTTGCTGCTTTATAAGCTGCAGTCTCATATCTGAAACAGTTAACATGTAATCTGTTATCATTCTAATACAAGAATATAATCACGTTTGCATAGTTTGTAGTTGTGAACTGTTGAAGGTTGTTCAATGTTAATAATGTTGATATTTATTTTCTGTAGCTTACCTCTGTTTCTCAGGCATCATGGCACGACAAGCGACACACATCAACACACCACCCACCACTAAAAGACCTCCGCCTATCCAACCAACAAACAGGGCAGAACCGAAAGTGTATCTGAAAAACACGAGACATAAGGCATATTGTTAATAGGTTTCAGTTTAGATAAAAACATACTAAATTTATGTAATAAAATGATCAATAGACATTTTACCTTGGACTCAGAGGTGCTCCTGCAATCCCAGAACCACCGAAACCTCCAGGTCCAGTTCCTGCTGACGTCCATGTAGTCATCATAAAGTTAGTCACAATGAGATTGGCAAAGATAGACACTCCAGCTATGGCACACACTCCTAGATAAAGCAAAAAAAAATCGTGTTGTAACACACTCGCAACACAATAGTTTAAATTAATCGGATGAATGAAAATATAGTATTTAAAATCAGTTCACCTGCAAGAGCAAACATAATCCCTGCAGTTAGTGTCATGGTCGCCTTTACATTGTCCTCCATATTGCCTATTTTAAGGCATTTCAGGGCAAAAATGCCAATAACAGCGGCAATGACTCCAAGAACAATTCCCACAATCATAAGAGCCCTTACAGCTTGAAAAAGACCTGGAGAAGAAACACAGGAGAGAGATGATGTTGGAGAGACAGTGTTGTTTATTCCTCCTTAGTAGTTCTACTTAGTAGCAATGAAACGCCATTGTACATTGGTATTAGACTTTTTATTTTGACCAAATCATTGAATTTCTATTATCGGATAGATCGGACCTCTTGCTGATGAATTGGATTATGTTTGTGGATTACATTTATTAAAACTGCATTTGGATCTTCACTCATTTGAATTTGAAACAGTTAGAATAATAGGCCTATAATAAGACGTCATTCTTATCTTTTGTTTACTCGATATGCTTTTGTCTCAGTTTCTGCCATTGGTTGAATATTTGAAGAAGTTCTTTCCAAGTAGGGTGTGGCTAGTAGCTACAGTGTGTTCTACTTTTCATCAGACAATTTAAAAAGGGATCAATCAGCCAATGACCGATGCTAGGCGTTAACACTCCTAACTGCGAAAACCACACATTTGTCACAATTTAGTTTTTACAAAAAGCAGGTATTTAAGGGTATTAAAAGCAGGGTGAAAACTGATATTAATAAATAAAAAATTCAATAAAAAGAGTGTTGGCTATGGTTACTGCATTTTGCCTTAATAGGGCAAAACACCACTTATAAACATTTTGTGTGATACTATGGTTAATTATTCATATAAATTACTTACCCATGTCTTTTATTTCTAAATGCTTAATTTTGATCTGCTTACATTTGTTTACTTGCTAACTAAATTAAATCTGCAATTTGATTTAAAAAAAAATTATCTCAAATAAAATTTTGGACATGTCCCTAAATACCCTTCATTCTTTAATAGTCTTTGTCTGATTTTGGTCCAGCAAAGATAAAGTACCTGGCAGGCCCAAGATGGTGAAATATGGCCGGCATTCGGTGAATCCTGAGCTCTGTCGAACACAAGACCTCCACAGACCAGCGTAGGTGTAGATGGCTGTTATAGGATTGTCGTACAGATCTTCAGTACTCCACATATCCATTCCTGTGCATGCAATAATCCCTGCCACCCCCAGCAGGCCCACCACAAACCCCATAACCTGACACAAGGTTGCAGACATGGTGCAGCTTTGTAATATGGAGGAAATCTAACACTGTGCCTTTGTCCTGCTGTTTTCCACAGCCTTGTGTTTAAATCTGGTATTTGGTCTCTACGACTGTTTGTCTTCCTGTGGTAGTGTGTGCTACGCGCAGGTTTGACCTTAACTAGTCCTAAACTTTTCTGAATCTCTGTGCATTTGTCTGAGCCTAGCCCTCAGGTGGGTGGGACACTGGGTAGCGGTTGCGTACAGTAGATTGGACAAAAATCCATCTGACGTTATATCGAAACTCAAATATGGAGATGTTCCTGGGAGTTTTCTGAAAGAAAGTTGTTTTTGTGTGATTTGTGTACAATTTGTGTTTACAGTTCTTTATTTAATTAGGCTTTTGATTCGGAAACTAAACCATGCAGTTGTAAAAGTTAAATTCAGCAGTATCTTTTTTTTGTTTTAACGAAATTACATTTAAATTTCATAAATGTACATTTACAAGTAATATATTTAAACACGGCTGTTGTCTTCCTCTTATTTAGTATTAGTTGCAAGCATAGAATATATGGTAACATAAGGTCATGATAGGGAAACAAATAAGTATTTCCCTTTGACTGATCTTGGGTGGAACTATACCACAAGTTTATCACATCAACAAATGTAAACACTGATAGCATTATGACTGAAACTAATTTGCACCGGACCGATACTGCATGCACAAGCATCTATGAGTCATGCAATGTCACATTTTTGACATACTCAACCATTTTGGGAAATATTCTGTAAACGTATTGTCATTTCTCTATCTGAAGTATAAAATACTAATTTGATAGACAACCATAGTGGGCAAATGCTGATACATTTTGTCAGCTATTTGGGATAACATTTACAGGTGCCCATGGCATTGTGGAATATAAACAGGATTTATGCTTTCATTTTTGGAATTTCTTTTAGATGTAGTTTAGAGAGATTATTGTAACTGCTGTTGTAATCTAATTGACTGTTAAGTATGTGTCTGTAAAAGCCTGTTTACATGGTTAGAAAAACTCAGAGCAGGTACAATTATCAGAAATATACAGATATTCTGATATACATCAGAAACATTTTAATTATTACATTCCAGTATTTTATATATTTATATATTTTTAGTTGCTGAACAAATATCACATGAGTAGAGGTTATGTAACATTATTATTATTATGTTATTACATGCTCATAACCTCTGTTGGATATACTATTATGTAGGATAAACAGGGGATCATGGGAATTCAGAGATGGTCAGGAACTCAGGGACCAATGTGATGTGATTTGTTTATTTATCAAATAAATGCCTAATTTACTGCAAACCAACATTTTCATCCACTATAGACTCATATAAAATATACTGGCACAAAAACAAAACTAATAATGGTAAAAGAAAGACTACTTAAGGTTTTTTTCTATTATATAGAATTGTGATAGAAAGTTCCTGTAGCTAAGAATCAGCCATTTCATAATTGTGTACTGTACTATTATATCACATTCAGGTACTTTCACGTAAATTGTACACTAGTGCCAAATGTAGTTTTTGTTTTTTAAGATGCCAAACAGGAACTGATAAATATCATAAATTATATAAACTAAATATATTCTTGCATATGTTGTAATCAGTTCCTTTTGATATTAGCAAGACATATTTTGGGAAATAAATGCATAGTTAGTTTCCGTTTTGGTGGAAAATAACATTTTATTTATAAACACTGGAAACAACATTTTTGTCTATACAAGGAAAAATAAGACAAAACATAAGTACATAAAAAATTATAAAGAAGATAGTGTTCATAAATACAGAACATACAAACCACAAATTTAATTTCAAAAATACCTTACTGTACTTTTTAAAATTATGTTAATTTTATTGACAAGCATTTTAAGTCGGGTAGATAAATCAAACAATATTGGCATTCTAAGGTGGGCCTTCACACATAATCATATTTTTGGTTGGGGGTTACAACTGTACTCCGAGCTCTGTAGGAGTCATTGTTGTTTTTGGATTGGCCCTCTGACCTGTAGGTTGCTGCTTTATAAGCTGCAGTCACGTATCTAAAAACAAATGACATGTAATATGTTATTGTTCAAATGCAAAAATATAATTGTTTTAATTTTTGTAGTGTTAACTATATTGAATGTTATTCAATGTTTCTAATTTTTATAGTCTTACCTCTGTTTCTCAGGCATCATGGCACGACAAGCGACACACATCAACACACCACCCACCACTAAAAGACCTCCGCCCACCCAACCAACAAACAGGGCAGAACCAAAAGTGTATCTGAAAAACACAAAACATATTGTCAAAAAGCTTCCATTTGGATAAAAACGTACTGAATTTATGTAATAAAATGACATTTTACCTTGGACGCAGAGGTGCTCCTGCAATCCCAGAACCACCAAAACCTCCAGGTCCAGTTCCTGCTGACGTCCATGTAGTCATCATAAAGTTAGTCACAATGAGATTGGCAAAGATAGACACTCCAGCTATGGCACACACTCCTATATAAAGAAAATGATCGTGTTGTAACACACTCGCAACACAATAGTTTAAATTAATTAGATGAATGAAAATATAGTATTGAAAATCAGTTCACCTGCAAGAGCAAACATAATTCCTACAGTTAGTGTCATAGTTGCCTTCACATTGTCCTCCGTGTTTCCTATTTTAAAGCATTTCAGGGCAAAAATGCCAATAAGAGAGGCAATGACTCCAAGAACAATTCCCACAATCATAAGAGCCCTCACAGCTTGAAAATGACCTGCAGAAGAAACACAGGAGAGATGATGTTAGAGTGACTGTATATTGGTCTATATACATACAATTGTATATTGGTATTAAGCTTTAAGATTATTTTGACTATTTTTACACACCGGGTAGTTCCTGTTCTAATCACAGAATAAAACTTCACAGTGGTGATAAAATGCTATAGTAACAGCTTTGACTTAACTACCATCTATTATACAGCGGTAATAGAAAGAATTAAAGTCCCAAGTGCCAAATCAAACGTAAATGTACATTATTCCTAATTCCTAAACGGTGACTGTGTCTGAATAATATTTTTGAATATAAACGATGTCATCTTAAATGTTGTCTTGTTTTTAATTCACAACAGTATTTAGTTTATTACGTATAAGGCTTAGCCATTTTAATTTATTTCAATTTTTTATTTTTATTTTATATATGTTTTAAAGGTATAGGGGAAGTATGATGTATCATCAAATACAGTCTATAATCCAACAAAACTTTCTGGGTGCGTAAATATAAGGTTGTGACAATTCAAGTGAAAACCCTTTTTTATTATGATTATACAAAGGCCAAAAGAAGCCTTAAGTGAAAGGTACAAAATGTTTTCAGGATCAACCTTCCATCATGGTCATTAATAACTTTTTTGCGCTTAGATTTCTTGTGGTCTCTGTAAAACTATAATAACTTTATTTAATATATTTTACTCAACTCACATGCTACATGTGAACATGACTGTACATTGTTGCAGAACCACACAAGTATTTTGCTACAAATAATTACATACCTGGTAATCCCAAAATAGTAAAGTAAGGGCGACACTCAGTGGTACCATATGAAGTTTCCACACATGAACGCCATAGTCCATAGTAAGAATATACGCTTGTTATTACAGTATAAGAACGGTCCTCAATACTCCACATATTCAAGGCTGTAGAGGATGATATCAGAAACTGACCCAGTGCTGCGAGCATAAATCCAAGTACCTGAAACATTGTGGCAGCCATTTTGTTGTATAATGTGTGCACAAAGTCAGTTCAGTTCCTATAAGGTGTTTGGTTAACTGTGTCACATTAATAAGTAGGACTGTAATGGGGCATCATTCTTATCTTATGTTTACTTAATGGTTTTTGTCTCAGTTTCTGCCATTGGTTGATTATTTAAAGTTGTCCTTTCCGTTTAGGGTGTGGCTTGTAGCTATAGTGTGTCAGTTTTTCGTTAGTCAGTTTTAAAAAGGTATCAATCAGCCAATGACCAAAATATTGTTTGACATTAACCCTCTTATACAATATGAATGTACTAACCTGGAATTTGTCACGAGTGAGTTTTTACTAAATACAGGTTTTTGAAAATGTTACAATTTACATGAAATCAATATTAAAATGTTTAGGATTATAACAGTTTTAGAATTAGGAGTTACTGCATTTTGCCTTTGTATGACAAAGCACTACAAATAAACATTATATTTGATAAACTTTATTTTAATTTAATGAGTTTCTGATAAATTACTTGATTAATCTTGATTCAATTACTTGAATTAAATTATATTTTTCTAATGCCTTTTCCTTCTATATTTATCAGTTGATCTGTTTACATTTGTTTACTTGCTAAGTAATAGTCCCTGTCTGACATTGGTCTGTCCAGCAATGAAAAAGTACCTGGCAGGCCCTAGAGGCTGAAATATAGCCAGCATTCAGTGAATCCTGAGCTTTGTTGAAAGACAAAGCGTAGGTATAGATGGCTCTTGTTCTCTTGTTCAAATCTGGTATTTGGTACAACTCTATAACTGTTTGACTTCCTGTGGTAGTGTGTGCTGTGCACAGGTTTGATCTCAACTAGCGCTAAACTTTTCTGAATCGCTGTGCGTTTGCCTGAGCAGTCATACAGTGGGTGGAACACTGGTGTAACAGACGCATACAGGAGACCGCACAAAAATACGTCTGACGTTATATTGAAACTCAAATATGAGATATGCGGGAATTTTCAGAAAGAAGGTTGTTTTTGTGTAATCAGCATACTATTTGTGTTTATATAGCATTAATATAGCATTAATAACTATCCCATACCACTAAACTTAAGATTTTAATGAAGACATTCTTGTGGGTATTTGGCAGATTTTATACTATGAAATTGTCCCCCCACTGTAGACAAAATAGTCTGCTTTGTACTGTTTAAGTTTAAGGATTGACTATATTTCTGAACTTTACTTTGTAGAAAATAAACACGATTATACTACACTCTAAAAATTAAAGGTTCCTAAAATGTTCTTTGTCAGGTGTATAGATCAATAAAGAAACTTTGACATCCACAGAACCTTAACATGACACAAAAGGTTCTGCTGTAAAGAACCCTGTTTAGCATCTCTATTTTAAAGAGTGTATATCAAAGTTTTAAGCTAGTCGTACACTGGACGAAAAGCGCAATATGGTGCAACACTTCCTGGTCTCTTGTGCTTATATCTATGGTAGAAGTCATATCAATAACAGTCCAAAGTCAAAAAGTGGCTAATGAGAAAATAATCAGAAATAATGTTTGCTTTGTGTGAGGAAGTTAACACACAACTGTTGCTGATAGCATGATACATGAAACCCAAAGAATCAAAACATTTTAATGGTTACAACACAAATTCAAAATGATGTTGACTGTAAGTTCTTACCAAAACTACTACGGCTGTCTGTTCTTATCTCTGTCAACAGAGCTGGGTTCCTTGCTACTCTTATCAGCACACATTCATCTCAAAATGAGATTAAATGTTGAATCATACCTCTCTCCATTTCACACCTGGCAACGCACAACCTGCCATCCCACCACTAGCAGGTGCCTGGCAATTGTTTGTCCTATTTTATGTCATGACCTAGAATGGCTTGCATCCTCACAAAGAGACATAAAGGTTTCTGCCCTTTAAATTCTGTCTGTGCCTGTGAGATCTGATAGCCTGAGCAGCTGCAATCATTGTGGGCCCTCCATTAGTGAAGTCTCAGAGAAAAGGACCCGAGATGTGCAGTGTTGGCCAAGATGAAAGACTTTTCAAGGAAAATGGTGACAAATAGGGTGCCATTTGCTGCCTTTTACCCATGGTTACCTTGCTTACTTCCTCAGTAACTTTTTCTCACTAACAGACTGACGCAAGCAGGTGTTAAAACTCAGCTGCCACTAGAGGGCGCAGTGTTAACAGAATAAGCGGCTTGTATCGCAGCACGAAACGAATTTGCAGTGCTTGATAAGAATGTTTCGTTTCATGCTCTTTTTATTCTCTGATGCCCCAAGCGAAAACAGTTTGTTTGTACTTCTCAGCAGGCCTTGAGGATTTTTTACTGAATGTGGTCCAGCCAAGAGGAGGACAATTAGGATTTTTACCCACATTTCACACTAGAAATAAGTGTTGAAACAGTAAATCCACAGTTCCTCTCAGTTTCTTTCATTCTCCATTCTTCTGAGGCCTTGTTCTTTATCTTCTGTCCATCCTGATGCTCCATAATGCCAGTGCTGCTGCTTTCAGCTGGCAGACGGAGGATTTGAAATCCTCAAAGATGAATGCCTTGGGGCCTGTCTTCAATACACGGTATTCACTAATGCACACAGAGCAGACGATACAACATTTAGCACAGTGCTCATGGAAGGAACAGGAAACAGTAAATTCAAATTACATTAAAATCATTTTTTGTTCTAACACAGAGGAAACACAGATGCTAGAAACTGACAAGGTCCCATCAGTGCTTCATATGGAACCAGCTTATGTTCTCAGCAAAGGCTTCAGGACATAGGAGGATAATAAAGACCTTTTTCTCTGTTATTGATAGCTCACCTTATTGTGTTGACCTGCAGGTCAGAGTCTTGCGGATTGCGAGGTCACAGGGTGAATTTATGTAAGATGTGTGGCTTTCATGGTTGCCAGAAGCCATAAATTCACTCATATATTTTTATTTATGTTCCATGCATTTGTGTCTGTGTGGGTCAAAATAAGCATACTTGCATAAGAAACACTGAAGCTACTTTCCATCATCTACACAAGAAAACTGAGCTGTAAATTTAGATTTTTCCAGGAAAGCCAAGACCCCCTGGAATTGAAGGATGGCTGCAAACTTTGCACATTCCAGAGCAATTAACCAATCAGGTCTGGCAATATGGTGTGACAGAGTGAACACATCACAGGCTGCTCCGACTCACATCCATTATGCATTGAGACTGGCCAGATCTAAATTAAAGAGCCAATTAACTCTGCTAATAGCCCTCTCCAATTTAATCTGGGAAACAATGGGGGATTGAAGACGATGCTTTATTAAAGACAGGCGCTCACACAATATTCTCTTTCTGCTATGATTCCGAGGGCCTCTACTCACTGCCTTGTTTTTGCTTCAAGTAGCCCACCGCCTCCCAAGATTAAGTGCCTATAATTATTTTTCAATTAAGGCTTTGATCTGCAGTGTACTGTATACAGCTTTTTGGCACGACAAGAAGAATAAGGATGAGACAGTGAATTTGTTCCCTTTCTGTTTGTTGTTGATGGGGGTGCAGGAGAGATTATGTTTGCTGCAAGGACTCCTGGGATGGACACTTTCTCAAAAACTGATGAAAGCATAGCTCATATTTAGCACAGGCTTTAAGCTTCCTTATATTTTCAAGGCTGGAGTTTGTTCAGGAATATGAATCATGTTAATAAGGTAATGTATCTAAGTGGTCGTGCAAATGCTTTGCAATTATGATGTTCTGGCTCGATCAGGAAAATCAACGCAACAACGCTTGTGCCTTCATGTAAATTGGACTGGTCTGAAAATCTTGGAAGTAGCAGACGGGTAAATTAATCCTGATACACAGCACTTACAAACTAGAGCAGTGAAGGTGATGTAACTCACTGGAAAGGGTTATGCTTTGAACTGCATTGCTTTGGATGAAATGTGTTAAATGTTAAATGACAGTAACCAAACGCCTGTGAGGATTTTTGGCCAATGAATAAACAGTTCTGGTCTCTGAAAATGAAAATATATAACATTAATATAAAGAATAAAATAAGCACATATTTAAAGCTATAATGGATTTGTTGACTTTACTTTGTTTTCAAATGTCACGTAGAGTATACCATGATACATAATGATATTGAACATAAGGCTTTAGTCTCTGTAAATAGATACTGTAGATTAATTTTAGCTTTTAATTTAGACAGCTTTTAATAAGTAAACATAAATTATATCCACAAATCTCTGATGCTATTACAAATACAGTATGTTATGGGGAGACCAGAGCTAGATGACCAGAGTTTACACAGGGAGGTTTTGAGGCCTTTTATAATCTAGCAGCACTGTTTTGTGTGTGTTGATTCAAGAGCTAATTTAAATATAATTTACTGTAAAGTAGCATTTTTTATCATTTCTAGCCTGTTATTTTTGTAGCCTGTTTTTATAACTTCTAGCCTGTTCCGTTATTGCCGTGTTTTTGTAATACCCATCAGGTGTTCAGCCATTAATGTGTGCAAGTGAAGACAATTAAACCGCACTGACATACATGGCACTATCAACCAGCTGGTTAGTAATGCACCACGTTCAGTTATACTTAATGTAAAGGTAGATTTTAGTGTAGATTTTTACCTGTAATGAACCACAGTGAAATCTTTAATCACTATGAACTATGAGATAACTAGACAACAATACACATATGTAATATCAGTAGTCCATATTCTTCACTGAGATCACTAAACAGGTAAAGATGCCCCAGTGTATGTGTACGCCTGCTCAGCTTTCCACTACTGCATTACCTGTGCTGGAGGTGATCAAAGAAAAGGGGCTGGATGACAGGCTGGGCTAATTATCAGTATAGCTGCAGGGATTAGAAGTGATCAGAGAGGAGGAATGGCATTCACAGGGCTGTGTGGTAGTGACAGCTTCCTTTGTGTGAGAAGCTTTAACGCTAGGCCTCACCACACCCTCCAGGCCTATTTTGACATCACACCACACAGTCATGGAAGAGAGCAGAGGGGGAATACTACGCATTCACACGGGAGGGGTTCAACATGTCCAGCAGTAATTTGAGGGAGTGAACAGCCATATATTAAAGTTGGGATGGATACTAAGTAGTGACACAATGGGTGGGGTTTAGGTAGATTCAAGGTTATATATATATATGTATGCGAGTTAAGACCTCAGGTAAGAGTGAAGGAAGAAAAAGATTATATAAAAGAAATGTTCAAAACCTCTGGTTTTAACACAAAGCTTGAAACAGGGTGTGTCAGCATTCCAGAACCTGCTTTCATTCAATTACTGCTGCCTGAGAAGTTGAATAGGCTTTTGGTTCACATTGAGGTTGAGGGTGGCTGATATTTGGAAGGTCCAGAACCCAAAGTCCTCTTGTCAGTGTGCTATTAAGAACATTGTATGGTTAAAGAATTGAAACTTTCCTGGCGGCATATGGCAATTAAATAAAAGCTTTTGTTAGAGATTTAGTGAAATCCAAGTGATTACACAAATGGTCACCTAGAAACTTATATTTGAAAGTTAAAGATATATTAACCGATGCTGAAAGTGAAAGAAATATGCATTAATACATATCTTGTTTATTGTTTATATATAATGCTATATAAAATATAAGAAATAATAAAGATAAATGTACAGCTTATTAATAAATAAATTGCAGTTGGACAAGTACACGCTCTGTGCATTTCTGTTTACAGGCATTAAAACAACACACTTTGTTGTTATTCACATCAATTACAACCCTTAGCTCAATAACAAACATGCTACACATCTTGTATGCTACTGCATACAATCTAATATGGACGGTTTTAAAGCTAAGTGGAAAAGAAATGAAATATCGTTCAATGATGACACCCCTATTAACATACCCTTTAGAAATAACGGAAATAATTCTGTAAAACCAGAATGAAGAGAAAATGTCTAACCATCCTCCTTTGCTTCTGAAATACCACAAACTATTGAAAAAAAATTTGTCAATAGACAGACTGTAAAACTGCGGCACCTTATTGTAGACATACATTTCTACTATATAACATCAAAGGCTCAAGGTGGAGAAGATATGAGAAAGAAAAATAAAGGTAAAGTTGAGTCCAGCTAAATGCTGGAAGAGGAATAAATACATACAGTAAAATGAAGTGACAGTACATCTACAGTAAGTTACATAAAGTATAAGAGAGAGAGAGACAGAGGAAAAAGACTGATATTGAAGAGCAATAAAGTAATATCAGGAGAAGAAGAGAGGATTTTAAAGGGAAAAGTGAGGGTATTGGCGGCACTTGTGTGAAGGTGAGGGGAGGGGAACTGGGCCTGGATTGTGTCTGAAACATTTTCTATGACCTCTTCTCTCGGCCATCCATCAGAACGTCTGACTCATTATTCTAACTAGTCGGCTCTTTTCTTCTGTTGCAGGACGCCATCAGTAGCAATCTGCATGCCAATTATTGGCCAGACCCCCTGATACCTTCATATGAAAATGATCTGTCAAAGAAAAAAAAGGGGAAAAAAGAAAAGCGGAAAGGCTTCAATCTTCCCCTCCCCTCATTTTCTCTTTCTCCGTCTCTCGCTCGCCCTCCCTGTATGGGCAGTGACGGGGCTTCCTGGAAAATTAATCTATGGAGAGCAAAGAGAGAGATCGAGTGAAAAATTATAAATGTATCTATTCTTCGTCTTCAGCCGGCTCAGCTCTTGGGCTCCGCGGGGCAGGGGAAGTGGAGAGGGTGATAATTGCAAGAGAGAGCGGTATGATAACAAAGGGATACTCTTCTCCCCTTGAATGTTAGACTAAGGGCAAGTGGGCCAACTACAGCCATCTTTAAATGCTTTGTGCCCTTGCAGGTATACCTCCTTTCATTGGGCTATCAAATTACAGATGGGTATCCAATATCATGTCCATGCTCTGACTGGGCTTCAGTAAAACTTCCTCTTAGCCTGGATTCAGTGAAATGTAGAGGGTTAAAATACATAATAAAGATCATCAAATCATAGGCGGAGTTTGGGGAGGAGGGGGGGCAGGGTCAATCGATTTTGTCAGATTTGAATAAAAAAATATTTTTCACATTGTCTCATTTTATTTGTATTATCTTATTATTTAGTAAATTATGGCTAATTAATTTTAATTAATGTTAAAATTAAAGGGCAAAAATGTGAAACTCTGTGCTTTTGAAAGACCAGCTCAACTACTTTATTGCCGAAGCTAATTAGCAAACCCTGGCAATGTCACTGTTTGCCTGATTTTTACCTAATTACATCCTCGGAACACAAATTAAGATACTAGTTATGAAATCCGAGAACTTTCTGACATCCATAGACATTAAGGCAGCTACAATTTTCAAGGCCCATAAACGTGATAAAGACCTAATTAAAATAGTATGATATACTATTTTATATACATATACAACTACAGTGGTTAAACCGTAATGTTATGAAGTGACAGTTCTGCAGATTTTGGGCAGAATACTTTCATAACATAAGGTTGATCCACTGTACTCAAATGGACTATTTTAAATTGTCACCATTCCTCAATACTCCAGTGAAACCATAACTTACCAGACATATACAGATCTGTGCATGACCAGACTCCATTTGGAGTGAACAGTCTGTGTTTAAGAGAGTGTAAAAGTGAAAGAGGCCATTGAAATCCAGTGCTTTGCTTCATTTCAGCTTGTGGAGCTAAGTCAGAGAACAGAGGCTATGAAACTCCAGCGGACAATAATGTTTGCTTTGTTTCCTTTTGTGCTGCATGTGTGTGTGCTTTGATTAAAGACAGAAGAGGCTCTAAGCATGTTAAGGCTATTTTGTTCAATTGTTTTCACACCCCCATCCATATCCTCCTATGAAGAAAGCTTCATACAGCATTCGCCACAGAGGAGCAAAAGTACTGTCTCAGAGCTCAGTGCACAGAACAGAACTGCCACAACTGAACCAGATGAAGCCTGAAAGGGTTTTGCATTGCAAAAGCTTTATTTAATCGCTGTGCTGCTGATATGTTTTAAAGTGTGTGGATGATAAGGAGCTAAACAGAAATTATTAATAAATAAATATGTGCTAAATTAATTATAATTATATATTGGGTACATATGTACCCAATATATAATTATAATTATTTAGCACATA
>JAZGTI010004796.1:6274-27126 GCA_036877585.1 Botia kubotai
ACATGTACATGTTTGGTACACACACACACACACACACTGCCTGATACACACACAGACACTGTCTGGTATTGTGTTTTATTGGCTGTTTCATTGGGTTGATTTATTCCTTTTGTATGGCTTGTGTCTGTGGAAGATAATAGCCACGTGTCCTGACACGCCGCCTAACGAGGTGACCTATCAGCATGCGCTTTACTGCATTATCTTCACCGGGTTCTCTAATCAGCACCAGGAATACTGTTGAAAGCACAGATGCATTGTGGGAAATGTAGTTTTATAACGTTTGGTATGATTCCACTTGGAATAGTACAACACAAATGGAAGTGATGGGCAAATCAATTGCATTGTTAGGAAACGTTTGGAAACTATAAAATTTATATATATTTTTTTATTTTATGCTCAGAGGACATCAGTCTAGAACAGTGTTCCACACCATCTGCTTCATCCTGTTGTTTTATAGCTTCACTCCACAAAGACGCTTCATTGTTGTAGTTTATCATTGTAACATGTCATGTCTCATTCTCTCCATCATAAACGTTTTCAATTTGTCCAGTACTTTTGTAATTCAGACCCTTTAGTCAAACCCAGTCAGTTTTACTCAGTCAATTACTAGGGTAACAAATCATTGCTGAACATCACTGTACTAAACCAAATAGTCGATCTCTCTGATTCTTGATTTTGATTCGCTGTTTCCCTTTTGTCCCGCCCCCCCAGTTTCGCATGCCTGATCAGAGAACATGGGTAAGTTACTCTAAACCAAGCCACTCACCTTGTCACCCACTCACACGCCTAACAGCTCTGTGCTTTAAAAACACAAACACGTAACCTTTGCACCAGTAACACACATCACGCAAATGCATGAACTAGGTCATACCTAAAAAATGCAAAAATACCAATTGTGGTACAAAGTTATTTTGATTTGAAGGAGATTTGATTTTCGATTGATAAAGCATCGGTCAGTGACATCACATTTTTACATTCTTGCATGTGAACACGGTCTGTTCAGAGTATAACCTCAGATCCATTTGCTTTAAAATTTGTGTTAGTACCATGAAACCGAATACATTTGTTTTTTTAACCAAGAAATATTTAAAATCTTCACTGAAATTGGACCACTGTACGAAAGACGCTGTACTGTGTCTGTGTCGCAATGTGTGTGCACATGTTCCAGCTAACAGTGATCGTTGTCAGAACGTTGGCCGACAAGTTTTCCCAAGTTATCGAGAACATTCTTTGGTAACAGTAGAACTTTTTTAACATTAAATTTCATATATATTAACCAAAATATTCAATATAAGTTGAATATATAAATTACTTACTAAACTTTTAACTTCTAAATTTTTTATAAACATTACAGAAACACGGTTCTTATAACCAGGCAATAACGTTAATACAACGTTCCTAGAACTTTCCAAAAATAATAACATTATAAATACATATAACATAATTGGTTGCTTAACGGAAATGTTACAGAAACATTCCTACAACCTAAAATTGTTCGCTGGGCTCTCGCTCTTGTGTGTTCAATGTGCCCAGCGTGTCTGTTGAGTGTGTGTTAAGGGGACAGAGCAGTTGTTTTCTCTGATGACTGCCTCTGATAACACAGTGAGGGTGAGTGTGTGATTATTTACACAGAAAAAGAACAGACCCCGGCACTGATTGGAGGGGCGACACCCCCGTACGGCATCGCATCACTGGAGGGGTAACAGTCTCTCTGGGACCCCTCTGTGTGTGTGTGATGCCAGAAGGGGGCTTTCCAAACCCCAGACATCTGGTACCCTGATAAGATCAACAATTGAGAAAGCTCTTACTAATGAAGGGTCTCTCACACACACACACACACACACAGCACTGCGAATGGGCATCGCAACAGCTGCCCTACCACAGAAAGACTCACAGAGCCTGAAACGACTTAACTATCCAGGAAGTTCGTTCGTTGCCGATCACAAATGTCTTGTTGCTACAGCAATCACACAGATATCAATCTATGATAATATGACTTCAAGAACCAATCAAAATAGCTATGAAATGTGTGCGTGTGTGTGGCAGGGGTGAGTGCGTGTACAGAACCGCCGGGCCAGAGGAAAATGTGTTTGCTCAGAGGTTGCTCATTCATAGCTCGTTAGACGTAATGGAGACAGTTATGTTTTATTTGGGACTGACTTTGTCTCAGCCTTTGCTTCTAAAATGCCTTTGGGGAACCAGAACTAGAAACAAACGAGGGAGTTGTTGACATACAGCAAGAATTTATGCGTATGAAATTAATGTAGATGAAAATCGAGATAATAAAAGTACTTTATTTTTTACATATTGTACGTTTACGATAAAACCTGAGGGAAAAATTGTTAAATAAAGTGACTAAGATTTTCCTGCGGGGTAAAGTTAGTTTTATATTTTATATATTCATTTGCACAAATGAGTGTTTAATAGAGGATTATTTGTGCTGTGTCGGTGCAGTGTGAGTGACAGTTCTGATGTCAGAGCCACTAATAGAGCGTTAGTGTAACATTAACAGAGACAGCACATCATGCAGATATATGACAGCAGTTCATTAGGTACATCTCTCTCTCTCATTCTCTCCCTCTGTGATTTATGAAGAGAGAGAGAGAGTCTGTGTATCTCCAATCAAACAGATCTGACACTTGACATGTTCACAGAGGGTATGAGCCTGACTCCCAAATGAAGAACTTTGACCCCCGCTGTCATTCCTCATCAAACATCTCTCTCTCTCCTTCTCTCTCTCTCACACTCTTTCTCTCACTCTTTCTCTGTCCCTCTCTCACTCTGTCCCTCCTTCTGTCTCTCCTTTTCTCGCTCTCTCTCTCTCCTTCTCTCTCTCTCTTTCCTGTCTTTCTCTCTCTATCCCTCCTTCTGTCTCTCCTTCTCTCTCTCACTCTTTCGCTGTCCCTCTCTCTCTCACACTCTCTTCTCTCTCTCTCTCACTCTCTCTCCTTTATTTGGCATGTCAAAAATCATACATTTGTTTTGCTATTTAATGCAGCATTTTTTCTTTTGCTTTCCGTTTGAAACGTTCTTGCGATCTTATTTGTAGCGTAGAGGAGACCTGCGAGATTACTAGATTACTAGTTAGTTTCTGTTAGTGTGTCCCGCATGTCTTTCACTATGAATGGGGACGGATTCACCTGCAAAAACAAAACAAAAAGGCAAAATTGGATACATGCAAAATATGTGAATGTAAATCCGTGAGTGTTTTCTGAAAGCTCGCGGTTGATTGGCCCGTTTGTCTACAGAACCCCCCCCACCCGCTCAGCCCCTCCCTCCCCTCTCTATGACATCATTATTACTGCTGTCTCAGTCTTGATCAGTAATGTCAACATCCTTCATGTTGATGAATGTGCTATCTGCTCATATTGTGCACTGAATGCTTTATGGCCAACACAGGACATGAATCACTCCTGCTCTTCAGCGCCACACACACACACTAACACACACACTCACACTAACACACACGCTCACACTAACACACACTCACACACACTCACTCACTTACACACACACTCACTCACACACTCACTCACTTACACACACACACACGCTCTCACACACTCACACACACACTCACACACACATGGGCCTTATGTTGATCTCATTGTCTGGCTGAAACACACATGTAGCTCCTCGGAGATTGTGTCCATTTCTGATGAAAGCAACTGTTAGACTTCATTAGTAAATTGGCAGTCGTTCTTATCCACATAGATTTGTGTGTGTGTGTGTGTGTGTGTGTGGTCCTTACAGTGCATTGTTATTTGTGTTTGTGTGTGTGCATCAAAATTGGACTGGCGTTTTACACTATTATGCGTAAGTAAAAGGTCACAGTATGCGAAACGGACGTGACCGGGTTAGAACGCAGCTCTGTGTTAATGAATGCGGGAAACACAGTGAGGACCCCACAGAAAGGATTATAACCCATCTCGCTTGTTTGTCTTGCAGATGTCAGCGATTGAAAACATGGCCGAGAAGCTGGAATCTTTTGGCTCTTTGAAGCCGGACAGCAGTGACATCATGCGTTCCGTTCCCTCCATGTTCGACTTCCGGCCGCCGCCCACCACTCTTCCAGAAACGCTGTTACGCAAGGGCAAAGAGCGCTACACCTGCAGGTAACCATGACAACGAACAATCTCTTCGCAAGGTCTTATAAGAACACCTAATTGATCCGATTTGAAAAGGAAACAATGAAAACGAAACAAAGTACATAAACAATATGCTAAACTATACTTTAGTATAGTAACGTTTTTTGCACATGTAAGTAACGTAAATGTGTTCTGTGATGCACAAACGTTTTGTTTGTTTACTTTTGACTGAAACAAACACTTGTTTGATGTTTAGTAAGTCATTACAGCGTTGCTCATGGAATGCACGGGGGTTTTTGGGGAATGTGTGTGTGTGTATTGTTGAGTATTGTTCCTCGAGATCTATTTCCTTCCCCTATAGATACTGCGGCAAGATCTTCCCACGCTCGGCTAACCTTACAAGACATCTGCGGACACACACAGGAGAACAGCCTTACAGGTGAAACACACACACATACATTATGTAATCACCTATTCTCGTATGCAACAAACAGCACATGGATGTGTCCACCACTGAAATGTCATGATTGGCGATGCATTCAAATGATTTTTACTCTGTTTCATGTGATGCATGACCGCAACCCCTAACCGATGTAAAATCACGGTAACCTACATCTTTCCCCGGGTTATTGTTTATTTTACTCATGAGTGTATAATAATACTGTATGAAAACACATACAGTAGATTATTTCATTTAATGTAACCGTGATATAGGCAGTTATCATGGAAGTGTGACAGGAAGTGCACGAGAGAGAGAGAGAAAGACAGGAAGACTAAAGGAAGTTTGAATGAATAATGGAGGTGATGAGTGGCACACAGCTGTGGGCCTGCAAAGGCAGCTGGGTAATTTGGCCTGCGCTGGGCCTCAGACTCTTTTAGCGAGTTTTAAAAGACGGCACAGAACTGGCGCGCACACACACCGTGTTTGCGGTCTATTGTGGACCACAGGGGAGGTGTGTGCCGGGCTCTGTTACTTTCCAGATAGACCCAATCTTCTCGCACTGGCAGGGCTTGAAACAGGCCGCTGATCAGCCCTTAACTGCAATTTAATTTCTGTTTTTCTGTTGCCGCTGGAGGAGGGCGAGACAGAGAGAGAGGGAGAGAGATAACAGATTCCTAGGAGACGCAGTTTAGCGCGCAACTGTACGGTCTAGGGGAAGATATGATCGCATAATCACACGGGATAATTCTGCATGAGGAGTCTTGGCACATGCAGTCGTTTTGAGGGAAGAAGGAGAACGAGAGAGAGAATATGTGACTGGAGGGCTTGAGTTTTACTGAGCTGGCCAAAGATGAGAGACACAGAGTTCATGACCACTCAATCATGTGTTTAAAACTCTGTGTGTTTTAGTGCAAGAGCAATAATAATAAATAATGCTCAGGTTTATTTTTCTATAGGGTCTATATATATATATAGATATAGATATATAATTATATGTGCATATATATATATTTACAGTTAGCAGTTGTGTTCACTTGTTGTCATCGTCTCCTGGATTGTGTACTGATGCTCATGTGTGTGTGTTTGTTCGTCTCCAGATGTAAATACTGCGATCGTTCGTTTAGCATTTCATCGAATCTCCAGCGTCACATTCGTAACATCCACAACAAAGAGAAACCTTTCAAATGTCACCTGTGTGACCGCTGCTTCGGCCAACAGACCAACCTGGACCGCCATCTTAAAAAACACGAGAACGGTCATTTATCAGGTACACACGAATCATCATTACACACACACTCATTTAGTGATTCTGGAGTTTGACGTCCTTTGACGTTTGGTGTGCAGGTACGGCCATGTCTTCTCCTCGCTCAGAGCTGGACAGTGGAAGCGCCATCCTGGAGGACAAAGAGGACTCGTATTTTAACGAAATCCGAAACTTCATCAGTAACACTGCCAGGACAGCCACATCCCCATCACACTCTGATGAAGGGTGAGGCAGCCTCTTCTTCTACACGAATGCGAGCAACATTTATATTGTTAAACAACTAAACATAAAACTACTAAAAAAAACAACTAAACGAAACTAAACATACCGTCTGTTTCAGCAAAAAAAAAAAGATCAAATTTTCTAAACAAATTTAATTCAAATGTATTTTCAACACATTTTTCTTCTCTCTTAAGTATAATGAATATGATATGCAACTTTTGATTTAATAAACCTGGCCGTTTTTAAATAATAATCCAATATAAACGAACACACAAACACACAGTCCACATATTTAAGCAGTACATGAAGTGCAACTTTTAACGTACGCCTGTCGTGACTGTCTGAAACATCCGTGCATTTTTATCCTCATAAAGCTGCACACGTTCATGTGTGGCCTCACACACACACAGACTCTCACACGCAAACGGATTGTCCATTAGGCTGTCAGTCATCAGTCGCCTCTCGTTGCCCGCGGCAAAATAGAGGTTATTATACACAAACATTACTGAACACAACACTTCTCATACCTTATTCATTAACCCTGTGTGTGTGTGTGTGTGTGTGTTCACATGAAAGGAACAGAGCAGCACATGTGAATGTATGTAGTGTGTGTGTGTACACATATATTCAGTATGGTTGTTAATCATTAGCCTGTCGCCTGCGGTTTTTAAGAGCAAAGATTGGGGCAGGTCTCCTGGAAGACGTGATTACCAGCGGACCGATTGCGAGCGCGTGCAGAACGCTGTTGACTTTTGGCTGCATGCGCATGCATGAATTTTGCCATCTGCATATGATAATTATCTGTGCGCATTTTTGCCGATCATTTCCCAGCAGTGATCATCAGTTTGGACGGGGCTCTGACGGCTTAAATGTTTGACCCGGTCATCCGTGTGTGTGTGTGATGGACGCAGTGATTGAGATAAAGATCTCGCGAGCTGTTGTTCTTTGATATTTTCATTGTTTCATTAAAAGGTTCCTAGACCGGTTGCAACACAGGCTGTGTGCATCTACCTCGAGCGTAACACATCTGGTACCAACATGTGTTTGTGAACAGGAAGTAGGTGTGGGATTGGAGGTCATAGGTCGCTGAATGTTTCCTGTCAAAAGTGACTGCTCCTGATAGATACTTTATCCTCCACAAATGACCACAGCTCTCTCTAATTAGCCAATCTGTTTTCATCATAACGCCATCTCTCGCCCGCTCTCTCTCTCTCTCTCGCTGTGTTAGCGGGCTGCAGAGAAATGAGAGGGGCAGATTTAAGGGATTATTTGAGATGTGAAAACGACTTTATGCAGTCATGTGGTTCCGCGCCAATCTGAGGAAAGAGGCCAAACAGGGATTGTAAAGGTGCTGAGACTCAGCTAACAGGAAACGTTCTCGGAACATTGGCTAAAGTTTTGCAAAAGTTCTCAGTCGCAGACAACGTCTAAAAAAGATTCAGTTGAAAGTTCCTTAAACTTTTAAAACCTTTTTAACGGTTTTGTTACTTAATGGAAACATTACGGAAACGCTTTTACAACCTAAAATTGTGATCTTAAGAAAAGGTGAGAGATAAGGCACGTCAGTTTCAGACAAACTCGTTTAGTTTAGTTTAGTTTTTGGTTTAGTTTAGTTTAGTTTAGTTTAGTTTAGTTTAGTTTAGTTTAGTTTAGTTTTAGTTTTAGTTTTAGTTTTAGTTTTTGGTTTGGTTTAGTTTTGGTTTAGTTTTGGTTTAGTTTAGTTTAGTTTAGTTTAGTTTAGTTTAGTTTAGTTTAGTTTAGTTTTAGTTTTAGTTTTAGTTTTTGGTTTGGTTTAGTTTTGGTTTAGTTTTGGTTTTAGTTTAGTTATATCTCATAGTGTCTGAAGCACATGCGCATACCACTAGGCCACAGCTCTGACTCTGTGCCTCTTTTCATCCTTCACTCACTGTTTTTCTCTCTCTAATCCATCATTCCTGTCTATGAAAACATTTCCTGTTGAGGTTTTCTTACAGATATTCTCAAATTGAGATCGGAATAGCTCTCCGTAATATTTTCATTGCTGTTCTTGCACATCTGTACACACACACACTCCTGTTTTTCTATCCTCTCTCTCTCTTTGTAATTTTCCTGCCAGTCTTTAAAGTTCAGATGGGAAGTTGCTATTTTTGATTTGGGAATGAAGAGAATCGGGACAGAACGAGTGAATCAGCTGTAATGTGGTTCCATTGGCTGGTTTCTGTACGTGTGTGAGTTTGGATATCTGCGCTCTGTCTCTGTGGGGAAATGACTGCTTTGGCAGCTCCTTCCCTCCACTCACCAAATGGGCTGTCAGCTAAATATTTGGCCTATTAGATGAATTGGAGATAAAGAAGAAAATAAACTAAGGAAAGAGGAGAGGTGAGCTGTCTGAGAGAGACAGGAAGTGGAGAGGCCTGCAGTCTAAGTACCCTGTCGATGGGCGACTCATTTCTGCCAGCCCTCATAACTGATGACAAACAGGGGTCCCCACGTCCCTCTCGTTCTACCACACACTTCTCTCTTTCTTTCTTGAGCATTTCCTCTCTCTCTCTGAAAATGAGGGCATGTGTTTCTACTTTTTAAGGTGGTTTATTTTTTTTTAACAAACAGATCTTTGTTTCAGCCCGTAATGTTTTTTTTTCGAAGAGCAGATCATGAATTCATGCTCTGTATTCATACGCTGTTTGACGTCATTTTTAATTACCGTCTCTGTTCTCCGCAGGCTGAATGGAAGTCATTTTGATGGAGACAAAGCCCTGCCCCTTCCTGGATCACGTGACCTAGATGAGGAGGAAGGGGAGGAGCTTGGAGCGGAAGACGAGGAGGCGGAGCGCGACGACAGCGCTAGGAAACCCAGCGAGGAAGGTGTGTCCGGCCATCTGGATCATGACATTAACGACGACATGGATTTTGAGGGACCGGATGATCTGGATTTGAACAGCAAATCCTCACCACGAAGGTACGAACGCAGAAATACAACAACACTAACTTAATTAGTGGTCGTGCCTCGTCATACAAACGTTCTATAACGAATTCTGTCCTCTGCAGATTTAACGAGGATGAGGAAGATGAAGATCACAGCAGTTTTTCCACAATGGATCATATCCGCCACTTCAGTATGGAAGACGGTGACCTCAGCGATGGTGATGTCAGCAGCTTTGGCCCCGCCCACTTGCAAGAAGGGATAAAGCAGCCCCTGTACAGGAAGTCTAAATCACAGGTATCTACACATGCATAGTCAGTTACAATGAACAAACACTATTTCGTTCATTAAAACTGCGACCTGTAACTTTTTTGGGTAAAAATCTCTTAATGAGCAAGTACATGACGGATCAGTGTTCAGAATTAATAATTTACCCTAATTCGTGGCGATAAATGTATAATTATTTATAATCTGAGCTGCCAGGTACAGTTTCCTAGGAAATGTAAGTTTGGCTTCATTTGATGTCAACATACATAAAGTTCATAAAGTTACCTGCAATTTTGTGTTTCAAACAGAGGTGGCGGTAGAGAGCCAAAAGTTCCAGATTGCAGCTTTAAGATTAATACATATAATTGCTCCAACACAAGCATCAAGCATCCATGAAGTGTTTAGTATCAAGTAATATTATGCATGTACAACAGTAACGTTTTCTGTGTATATATGCGTGTTTGTAATCGTATATTTGTCTGTCTGCAGGCATATGCTATGATGCTGTCTTTAGCTGATAAGGAGCCTCTCCACTCATCTACCCATAATGCACCAGTGTGGCACAGCTTGGCCCGCGCTGCGGAAACCAGCGCAATTCAGTCCCTCAGTCATGTATGACACGCTCATGTGCTAGGTGACTTAATGTGTTAAACGATCGCTGGAGTTCCTGGTCCACACACGTACAGTACACACACCTGCACAAGTGCCCAAATGATCATACACTTATACTGTACACGGTTACTGTGCATACTCGTATCTCATACACATGAACAAATATCGGTTGACTGTTTGATTGATTGATTAATTGATTGATTGATTCAATATAGTTAGTAGCCATGACAATAGTGTCTGTAATTTTGATGGTGATGATGAAGACGACGATGATGATGACAATAGTAGTAAAACATAATAATAATTGTATTTATTCTGTCACGTTTCAATATTTTGCACAGCTGTGGCAGCTGGTGAACAGTTTTTAAAATTGCTGTTGGTGTTTGTGAGTTTTGTTCGCTAAAACAGACGGTTACTAAGAGTAACGGATCCGTAGAGTCTTCCACGAGACAAATGTGATGGCTGTCTATTTAGGCACAAGAGCCTAACGGCATGTAAATATATGTAGAGTTACCGATGTCGCGCGCGAACGTAAATACAGAATCAAAACATAAACGTGTGTGTTTTTAAAGCATTTTACCGGTTTCTTCTAGATCTTGTACAGAAACGTACAAATTTACGAACTTACGTAAAGGGACAAAATAGGGGGTGTGGGTTTAGCGGTTTCCTTCCAGGGGCGTATTAAGGAGTTCGCGAATTTAAACGATTACAGATGAAAGGTGTGACCTTTCGACCTCTCACAGACGCTGCTTGAAACAAGGTGTTAGGAGCGAGACGGTGACTATTTTCTGTCCAATGAAAGCACTGCATTACCGCCAACCCACTTACCCACAAGCCCCTGCGCCAACAGACGCTCACTTATCGTTACCTACTTTTTGTGGTGGATAAACGGTAGTAAAAAAACAATCCCAATTTTTTTCTAAACGGAGAAAATAAACTTGTTTTAAAACAAACTACAACTGTGGAATTGCGAAGGGCATTCGACCGTTTTCATGCTAACCCTTTCGTCTCCCTGGCGAGCGATACCACTAAATAATCTGAACGCTAGTTTTTAGCTACATCGTTCTCTTGTGTCTTTCATTTATAGACAATCATGGGTTCCTTTTGTTTTTCTTGTCATTTGTTGCTTTGTTTTCGTCCTTCTTTTCTCGGTTGATGTCGTCCCTGTAATTGCTGTGTATCTTGAAAGTTGTATTTATTTCTCCGCAAACTGTAGTTTGTTTACTGAATAGCACTGCTCTCGAGCGCCCCCTCGTGGTGAAACGAAGAGTTTCACACTGAGAGTTTCGGGGGGAGAGACTCCACACCTGCTGGGGTTTGTAGAAAACGTCTAAAAAAAGCCAGATAGTATTAAACATACCATCACCGCTTATACTTCTAATAAAACTGGTAACTGATATAGATAATTACTTAGGTTGTTTTTTTTTTGTATGACAATTTATCGATTCAACTGTAAAATATAAAAAAATGATAAAATAGAGGAAAAAAGGAAAGACTAAAAACAGCTGATTTTATTTCTTTATAAAAACGCATGATTGGTCCAAGCTGTAGCTGACATTTTCTATGGTTGTCTCTTGTTTCTATGGCAAAGCTTGTGTGACGTCTCGGTCCATGTTGATTTTCTTGTGCCAGACCTGTGAGAAATGCCAGATTTTGTTTATCCTCACGAGGTGAAGGACCAGATCTTTCCTATTTCACTTTTAATTTTTATTTTGTCGATGTTTATAATCCCATTTTTAAAAGTAATCAGTGACTTGAGGTACTTTCGTTTTAATGCTTTCTACGATGTAACTGTATTGCATTATAACTAAATACTGTGGGAGGAGATTTCGAGAAATAAAGATCTGCTGTGTGGGCGGACTGTGCACTCCAACCGTCTCTGTCTCTGTTTCTTCATCTCTGTTATTTTTTTAATGCCACGTCACTTGTATTTGTAAAGCACTTTTCACAACATGCATCATCTCACAGTAACTCTACAGTCTTTTCTATAAGAGAGAGAATAAACCTTATTTTTGCACAATTACATTGTGGTTTGAATGACGCTGGATAAAAATACATCAAAATCTCAATTTATTATACAGTAATAAAAATCATTCTGTGGTTTAAACGTGTAACTGTAATTTACAATTGTACTTTTGGTATTTTTTTATACTTTGTACTTTAATTATTAAATTATTATGAAATGTCACAAAAAAAATTTCACAACGCACACAAAAAAACGATTCCACAAACTGCAGGGGTGGAGTGAAATATGTTCTTGATATTTCTTTTGAGATTTGCTCATTCGTGGTATATTCTCTCTGGGCGTATCCTGCTTCATTTTATAACTGAATCCACTGTCTCTCCATCGGCCGCTAAACGTTCTGACAAGCGGAGGGTCCCACCTGAAGTCCCCGCACAGACATTTCAAAGTGATACAGACAAATTTAACCGAGACAAAAAATCGTTTTCACACACCCACGAGCATTATTTCAGCCTGAGACACAAAGTCCTCACACAGTCTGCCAGACAGACGCAGTGCGAGTCTGATCTCTGGTCATCCCTCTCACAGACCGCTGCTGTCCCACAGCCAGTGAGAGTCTGAGAGAAGCACAGAACAGCAGCTGAAAGGCAACAGAGGGAGAAAAGAGTCTGTGCTGCACTCGTTTGTTTGAGGGGAATGATGGATGAGGTGGAGAGATGTAATGACCTGGCTCATCGCTCAAACCCTCAATGAGAAGCAACATTCAAATGACATCTCTCTCTCTCTCTCTCTCTCTCTGTGTCTCAGTTTAAACAGAATCCAGTGTTTACTGGGAACCAGGGCTGAATTTCACACACTTATGACTTTCAAAGTCATATCAGAAACTCTTTATCTTTTTGAAGTTTGGAAGGAATGTGCATCATACCGTCATTGTGTCATTATATTCTGTCTGTTCTTCCTTTCTCTGCTTTTGTCATCCAGTTCTCTTTATTCTGAACTGTAGTGGGTGGCTGCCATTGTTTACAAAGGGCCAATGACTGGTTGTGTTGGATTAAGGCTTTGTGTGTGTGTGGTTCTGGTATTTACTACGTTTTGCAGACCAAATGTCCCCACGAGTATAATAATACCAGTAAGTTTTGACCTTGTGGAGACTTTTTTAAGATCTAAACCATCTTATAAATCATACAGAATGATCTAGTTTGAAAATCCAAACCAGCAGAAAGTTTTCTGTGATGGTTAGATTTGGGGTTTAGGGTTAGTGTAGGGGGATAAAACATGCAGTTTTTATAGTATGAAAACCATTACGTCTATGGAATGTCCCTGTAAATGATGAAAACCCAATGTATGTATGAAAACCATATATTGGGGACAAATAATTTGTACCCAAAATCAGTGAAACCTGACAAATGTTCCCATTTAGACAGATAGGTAAATGTGTGTGTGTGTGTGTGTGTGTGTGAGATGAGAGGCGGGTGGTATGTGCTTGGAAAAATTAGTTAAGACCCTGTTGTGCTTCCTTCCATTTTCCTTCATTGTAAACCCTATTTTGTTGCCACTGTCTGAGCGACAGAGTGAACTGTGTAAACTAAACACAAACAGTGGCCTTCAGCCCATCTACTCCACTGAAGTTACCATTCACATCATTTAAATCAAACCAAAATCAAACTGGACCAAAGTGTGTGTTTTTCCTTGACGCACGTCAAATCTGAAATGTAAAGTGACGTGTGTGTACCAGCAGTTAAAAATGTGTTACACGCTCTGATAATTGATGGGCCGATTTTTCCCTGATGGTCGGCGCAACATGTCACTCTCTGAGCTCAGTGGAGCGTCCTGCTTTGATGAGGTCATCACGGGTCAGCCAGCGCTGATGAGGTCACAGCAGGTCGTCCCACTTTGATGAGGTTGGCTGGAGAGGGGTTTGTGGGTGCTGTAGTAGGGTGAAGGTGATAATGGGTCTACAGAGGAGGGAAAAAGGCCAGCATGGCCATTTCTGACCAGCTGTTTGCTGCGTGTCTCGGTTACGCTATGAAAGATCCTGGAGCTCTCGCTCGTACATCTGCTTCTACATGTCAACATCAACATCTTCATCTGTGATCACCATCGTGGTGTCTCAACATTCAGATGCTCAGAAGGGCTGAACCAGAAGGATTGTCCAATGGTCTGGAACCTGTGTGTGTGTGTGTGTTCTGTCCAGCTGACAAAACAGTTGCTTGCCCTGTTCAAGCAGTTATGTTGTCACTACTACTGTATCTTGTACTGTACATTAGTACAATACAGTACTTTAGTGCATTACAAAAAAAATGTTTTGTGTTTTATGTGTTGTTAAATTGCAAACATAAGAGTCATAACGGCAACATTAGCAAGCTGGCAAATGGTGATAAATGATGAATTTACATTTAGGCGTTTCTATACAGAGTTACAGAGTTACAAAGTTACAGAGAGTTACACGTGATGGACGATAGAGGATTGATCAGATTGTGAGAATGACATCATAGTTTTGAAGGCATACGTTTGAGAGGGTTGAAAATGTTAAATCAGTAATAATTAGTGATGCATGGCAAACATATACGTACGTAAGCCTTCAGAAAAATCTCCTAATTGTCCTCTCCTAATCGCGCTCATATTCAGTTTGTGTGAGACGGTGAGGTGCTCCTCTCACACAAACACGCACATATTTGTCCATCTCAAGGGAGCGGTTGCATTTAACGCTGGAATTTCCCACAGATCTCGTGCATTTCCCCTGGTCGTCTAATGAACTAATGTGTCTTTTGGCTGAGGTACAGAACAGCCGCACAAGCGCGCAACATGTAACTCTCACGTGTGTGTTTAAACACAGACCCTTCATTTGAATGCAGACTGAAACGTGTCCATGCTCTCAGTGAGAACATCTATCAGAGGCCCTGAGTGCAGGGTGTGACACGGCTGGCACTCTCTCCCTGATTAACTTGGCACCACCACATCCACCCTCGCCAACAGAAACAGCCCCCCTCGCCTTTAGTGCCAGGCTGTTATAAACAAGAAATGCCCTGATGGGCATATCTGAGAGACAGTAGTATCTTTAAACTCATTCCTACTCAGGCAATAACATTCCATAACGCTTCTGTTAATAACAAAAGTTGTTGTTATATAACATTTATTATATAACAATAAATACATGTTGTACTAACGTTACTGCTTAATTCTAAGAACGTTATTCAAATGTTTTAATTGTAATGTTTTTAAAACGTTTCACTAGCAACTTTAGAACAACGTTCTTATATATATACGTATATATATATATATATACGTTCTTATAGACACAATGCAAAGTATGAATAGCTAGTGATAATCAAAACATGCCTCACACGTGCCTGTGACCACATATCCATACACACACACACACACACACACATATATATATATATATATACACACATATAGGCTTAAACCTCATAATTGGGCACAGAAAGATGGTTTTACTTTTGTGAATGACTGTTAACTTGTAATAGCCCAGATTGTCTTACAGTTGGCACGGATCGAAGCGCCAGAGGAGGAGGTTTATGTCCCCCCGCGAGGTTTGCTCTTTTAATACCTCCCTCGCGAACGCACACCCTCTTTTCATCCCTGCGCTGGTTTTGATAAAGTCAGGCCGGTTGCAGCTGCAGCTGGAATCATGACAGCTCCTAAGCCGCGGAAGGCGCAGCGGCCCCGTTAAAGAGCGCCGGTTTCATTCGAGTATTTGTTGTGATCCCCCGGGAAACGGGTCATTAGCTTTATTGATGGGCACTCAGTGCGAACGGCGGATGCCGCCATGCATATGGTTTTAATATGACAAGATGTGTTAGGGGGGAAAGGCTTACTGTTTAAAATGCCTCCGAGGTCCGTGCACTTACGTAAAGAGCCTTTAAACCGGAGCTGGTTGAAAAGTAATTGCGCTGTAGAAACTCGCTTACCTTAGATAACGCGCGCATGACGCACTGAAATTAAGCGCTGCTCCTGGACTGCAGTTACGAGTTTATTGCCGTAATTTAGACCCTCAAGATATTTTCTCTTAGTGGAAATATACTGCTAAATTTCCTCCCAGTAATGCGATGATACACGCTCACCACTTGAACCCACGGCGATATAAAGTAGCCACAGTCCTAATCGAGTAAAACTGCAGTTTAAACGCTCGTTTTCTGTGACTGTATGACTGATTTTGGGCAAAATTAAATGCCACACAAATAGTTGTAAACGGGGGTTGTCAGGTGCGCAGACGTCCGAGGCGCCACACCGCTACGTCGACCGCCACCTAGTGGCGCACATGGGCACAGCACGAAGCGTTGCCATATTTACATTTGCCCCGAGCATGTTAAATGATCCCTGAATAATCTGGATTAATGACAGGTTCCTGTTAAAAGAAGTATGATGGTGCTCTTTACGCATACACAGAGATGCTGGGCGCTGATTTTCTTCCTTCTAACGGGGCTTTCCAGTTCCCAATGGGCCGTTTACACAGGACGCGTTCCTGCCTCGCATCTGCGTGTTATTTTTATGTATTTAATTGTTGTACCTTTACGTCAGATAAAACTTTTAACTTTCCTAAAGTCTTTACAAACGTTTAAAAACGCGTAACCGTTGCGTTTTGTCTTGGTTTCGCCAGTTCCTCTCCTTAAACCCAAACGTGTATTTAAACGGCAGTGAAATAAACAGATGAGTTTTTTTACACCCTCCCAAATGCGTTCACAGACGGGTTGTGTGGGAGAGTTGAATGATACTCATCTCCAGAGCAGCTTCTTGGCATTTGAATTTGTTGTTTCTGCGTAACCAGTGGCCCAAATGGTGCGAGACTTCATTGAGTTGATTTCCCCGAGTCTCTCTTCAGTCTGATCGCCGGTTCAAAAGGCGAAATCCTGCGGGAACGGGCGAGCTTAGAGAAAGAGGAGCGTAATCTGTTCGGTGCGTAAAGTTACAGCATGGCGATAGCGTCGCTTCGCTGACACTGTACGCGTAATTTCCGCGCAAAAGTTCCCGACAGATCGCATCTGAACCCCCCAATGGCTTCTTTCATCCCAGCGGGCTCTGATCTGGCTGTCTTTCAACATACGAGGCCTATCTTCGCATATTAAACTACATCTATATCATACGAGTAACACAGCAGCTGTATCTCAAATCTGGCCTGCGTTGTAATTTTATTGCATCCATGTGCCGATCGGAGGATAAATTGACGCTGTACTGCGTTTTTATGACACATTTTTAGGCCTGGCCATGTGTAACAAACCACCGGCGCCAATTCTTCGCTTCGCAAGACACTCATTTTAAGAAGATATTTTGAATGTAGCTCATATTCATCTGCATGCCTCTGTTTAATTATACTTTTTATTGAACACAGAGATTGGTGACTGCAGGCGCGGAGACCAGGGTAGTAAAACTAAATCCATCTCAAAGCACTTCCAACAAAATTACATTGGCTTTCTTGACATTTTGCCCAAACTTGTACAAGACTATAGAACTGTGAGCAATATGAAGCAGCTAAATAATGAGACTATTGACTGTTTATCTCAGATTTAGCCCCCTACCCACCCCAAAAGACAGTATGTGCCTTTGTTCATATGTGCCTCCTATTGGCTGATCAAAGCTGGTGTACAGTATCTCGGCCACCCATGCCGTACTGGATGAATGGGCTATAGCGGTCTGTTTGACTGGACTCAGGTGTGTGTGTGTGTGTGTGTGTGTGGATGGATGGCCTCTAGCACCCTGCTTGACTGGAAACAGGTGTGTGTCTTCCATTGCCAGCGGCTCAGGCTGATAAACATTATTGGAGAACATCTGTAGGCTGTCACAACACGGAGCGGCCAGCAAAGCCCCCTCCAATCCATCAGACTCAGGGGCTCCGTCCACCGACAGCCCCCCAGCTTCCATCACTCATGCCGGGCGGCGCGCGTCAGGGCGCAGGGGTCTCCGCCTGGCTCTCCCACCTGCAGGGACGGTCCACTGAACTTGAGTAATGCTGTGGGGACGGTCCACCATGGCAGCCGTGACAAAGACAAACGCGCGCACACGTTCGTTCAAACACGCGTAGGCCCATAAGAGGGACGGTTTCGCTCTGATGGGTGACAGGTGCAGGCAGGTGACCCCGAGTATGTTTGACCCTCTATCTGAGAGATGCAGAGGAACGTGCTGTCAGTCTACTGTGATACACACACACACACACAGTGTCAACAATGTTCCTCCACCTACACAGACACGTTCTACAAACACAAAAATGTTACACTTGGGTGATCAAAAATAATGACGTGTATGCTTTCCGTTTGATGACTGATGTTTAGATCTTTAAAAGAAAAAATGCTCCATATATTTTTTTTAAAAACACACAACTGGAAGTTTACAGTGGAGTCAGAGCACCGAACATTACAGAACCCGTCGGACGCGAGATGTTTTCTGTACAAAGATGTTTAATCAAACGTTTGTAGCACCAAAACGTAATTATTTCCTGTACAGTAAAATTCTACTTTAGCTTAATAAAGTCCTCAGGAATAAAATAACCCTTATTTAACTCCACAGAGAAAAACAGTTTCTACAGCATTTTCCTAAGTACTGTCATTTGTATGGATTAGGACTGTTTGGCATGTAGGATGTGGCAGGTCTATCTTTTGGAAGAGTTCTGTCTAAACCCTGTCGGACAGCTCAGCGTTAACAGTTTACCTCCGATGGCACGATGATGGGCGCACAACACAGAATATTTACACGTTACTGAAGTCAGTTGGATATACTGTCACAGGAATCGCATCACAGGAAATACATCACACCTGCGGAGGTCAACAAGATGGAGCGTGCCTAACTTTTAAAAATGATATCTATAGCAAATGTTTCCTTTTTAGGCTGTGTGTAACTTCAAAACTCCAGCAAAATACCATAAAAGAGAATTTTACAGGCAATCTGGTAAAGAAAATGTACATTTAGTGTTCGTTTACGAGCTCAGTTTTAGACTGCACATGATATGTATGGAAGCGTGTCGCTGTGTTCTGATTGGTGGATGTTCGTGTGGCAGTGGAGTGGTATATTGGGGGTGTGTTCTATAGAAATGGCAGTGACTGAGGTCGACTCTGATCCTGTAATCCTGTGGTTCAGCTGGGATTTGTGGCTCGGTGGGCATTCGGATGATCAGGTGGTTTGGTTCGGCTGTCTGATGTGGGATGTTTGTTGTGTATGGAATAGTATACTCACAAACATTTAAACACACACACATACACACACGCATTTGACACAAACAGTTCACATTTTTAAGTTATGGCCAACGAGTTGCTTTATGATGTATGATGATTGCATTTAAAACACACATTCGTACCCGCAGACGTGCTTTCCGAACGAATACACGCACAGACTGAATGATTGCCCAGAAACACACACACGTTCCTTGACAGCCCATCAGTGGTGTGTGTGTGTGTGTGTGTTTCTAGAAGGAATATTTCTTGCTGTGCTTCCTCTTACTAATTCTTCTGTGGCTTTGCTTGTCTAGGGGAAAACCCATAATGACAAGTCATACACACACTCACACACTCATTTGCTCAAGCCACTGGCCTTCTAGTGGGATGTTAGTGGTGTGTGTGTGTGTGTTTGGAAACTCTGCAGCAGTTCTAGGAGAGTGAAACACGCCGTCGTCTCTTCTGAATTTGAGAAGGTATGTGGTCTACAAAAGCACCTAAAGGAAACACAATAAATAGGATTACTGTCTCATTGACTGTCGTACACACACACACACACACACACATATATATATATATATATATATATACATTGGTAGAGCTTTGTGTGTATATGTGTGTATATATATATGTATATATATAACTGAACAGTGTATTTTAGCATTGCTGGAATGCTGCTCTGACCAACCGACACTCAAAACAGCAATCAGATCCGTTTTAAAACACACATCAAATTCAGCATAAAACAAAGAGAGGAAAACATTATGAGAGGAAGTGTGAATGAAAATATATTCTGGTTTCCCCAAAATAAGAAGCAAATGTGAAAGCGCTGTTTGTATTTTTACGGGTGTGAAGGTTTAGAGGTTGTGTGACTCGCGTGTGTGTGTGTGTGTGTGTGTCATCCCACATTCATAAACTCACATACACTTACACAAGACACACACACACATTGTGAAACATCCCGCTGTGGTTCACTTAAAATAACTGTCAGAGAGAGGCCCCGTTACACAGACAGACAGACAGACAGAGGCCCTTAACAGCACAGGGGCCCATCACACACACACACACACAGACTGAGGCTGACACGCAAGCTCAGAGAAATGATCTGAGCTCAAACAGTCAGGTTTGTGTCATGTGACCGAAAGGAACAAGGGAGAATTTAAGGGAAGATGTTGTGACAGTGTGAGATTACAAAGAAAGAGGGAAGTAACTTAACTTACTGAGACCATACAGTTGACACGCAAATACATATTTACAGCAGACACGTCATAGTTATAATAAAGCGATTATAATAAAAGCACACACACACATGCAAAATGACACACACACACGTTTACTCAAGCCCTAGATAATTACAATTATTACATACTAACTCTCATCCTAAATAAAACTATTTGCTTTTTTTTTGGGCAATTTTACCATTTACTCACCGTCATGTCATTCCAAACCTGTTTAACATATTTGCTTCTGAGGAACACAAAGAAGATATTTTAAAGTATGCTGGTAACCAAACAACAGTGGCACCCATTGACTTTTATTGTACGGACACAAAACCACTGAGACATTTCTCAAAATATCTTCTTTTGGGTTCCACAAGAGAGAAGAAGTCGTACAGGTTTGGAATGACACGTGGTAGATAAAAAATAGTTTTGGGGATGATCTGTCCCTTTAAAAAAACACTTATTTTCATGATGAATATGTTTAAGAAGGACATCCTCAAAGGGAGGTCAGATGTAGGTGACCTCTGGTACAGTAAAGCCACACACACTCACCTTCCTCACAGGTGGGTCCCGTCCAGGCGAGAGGACAGGTGCAGTGACCCGTGCGCTGGTCACACTGGCCTCCGTGTGCACACAGACAGGGAAAAGAACAGCCTGGACCATAAGAGCTGATGTCACACTCTGAGAGAGAGAGAGAGAGAGAGAGAGA
>JAZGTI010004797.1:0-27125 GCA_036877585.1 Botia kubotai
GTGTGTGTGTGTATAGAGGAAAATAATCCTCCTGCATTCTGAATCACTGAGCACAATTCAGTCTTACCAATCAAACGCTTTTAGCACTGAAACTGAAGTATCTCTGCTCAGCCTCTCAACTCTGATCTGAACTGATGGGAAATCAGTTCTGTCCACTGCATGCATGTATAAGCCTTAAACAGTGGGAGGTGAATTAGTTTAATGAGTGGAAAAGGTCAGTCAGGGGTAAAACCTTTATAATCCCACTCTGACCAAAGCTTTTGTGTGTTAATGTAAATCACAGTGTGTTTGGCATCACACTGGATTGTGGGTAACTCTCACTTACATTCATTTGATCCTAAAATCTGCTTTGTCATTGGACTACTGCACAGCACAGATTATAGATCTCTCTTTAAATACAGAGTGGCTTTTTTCAACCAGCGTTCACTCAACAAATACAAACATCCTCAGAACACAAAACACAGCTTACATAATGAACACATCTGTAAACTGTACACATACACACACACACACACACATCTTTCAGACCAACACATGCCTGTTTATTATAACCGTCACGTTTCATTTTTTATTCCTAATGGTCAGTTTGTTTGTCATCCACAAATGGACGTGTACGTTGGTTTTCACTATATTGTGGGGACCAAACATCCCCACCTGTTGACCTTGTGGGGACATTTTTGAGGTCCCCATAAGCACACAAGCTCATGTCATACAGAATGATCTTCTGAAAATCTAAAATAGCAGAAAGTTTTCTGTGAGGGTTAGTGTATGGGGATAGAATATATAGTTTGTACAGTATAAAAACTATTATGTCTAAGGAATGTCCCAATAAAACACGAAAACCAGTGTGCGTGTGTGTTCTGATGATGAGTTTTAAAAATAGCCCTTTTTGGGTAAACAACTCTGGGTTTTGTAGAAATAAGGAGATCGCGGAAATCAGCGCATAACTCATTTGAACCATTACATCATTCCTCTAGTATTAGGGCACAATGATAAAAGCAGTTCATCTGATAATACACACTCTTTAACTCCACATCTGAACTGTAAAATACACAGTGAGTCACTCCCTAAACACACACAGTTCTTCTGATAGTTACCAAACCCACACACACAAACTGGATGACATTAAACACAGGAAATAACAAATAAACACAAGTGCCCCTCCTGGGCGCTCCCTGTTGGTAACCAGCCCATAGCAGAACGGTCCAAGTCTCTCATCTGCTCATTTAAAGATCTAAAAATCAATGTCACCCGATCAGCCGTTTAAAAGGCTGAAATACAATCCCTGCTCTGAAAGGATCCGGACATTTCTCCTGCGTTCCCCGCAGGCTGCATTACCGAGCGATTCAAACCGAGCGGATGAGATTTTGCGGGGCTGGAGTTGTCGGTGGGTTTGTTTGTACTGTAAACACGCACTTTGTTCGGCCCCGATGAACAGGTTTTGTGATGTAAGGTTTGAGGCTGTGTGAGGAGGACAACAGCTTTGGATTATCTCAAATCAATCACAAACCACATGTAATAATCATCAGATTAATTAAAAGAGTATTTGACAGAAAATATTGCTGGATAGTTGAATAGACTGAGCGTCTGTCTGAGCTGCGTTGGTTACGTAACCAAATGTATTTTAGATGCATACAGCAAGTCAAAATTGTTCGGAATGTCATAATTTATAGCTATAACGCACAAATCAACGCGTCTGGAAGGTAAAGTAATGGTAATGCATCCAAGCAAAGTTATTTATAGAAATAAATACATACGTATCTGCGTACAACAATTATTGAATTATTAGGTTATATTATAACAATTATAAAAATACAACAATTATTATATAGAAGATAGTTATATTGACCACAATTACGTGGCGAGATATAATTGTAGTCACAGAATAAAGATTAAATATCAAGGTGTCGTTTCTGTCTGGCTTCAGTTTTACACTTTCACCCTAATGCGCGGTTATGAATCCAGACCCAACACAACACTCACCGCGACAGACCCGGACGAAGAGGCGATATACACCCTGATGACCATAATCCTCACTCGCCTTTCAGAAAGGCTGGAAAACGTGTCGCTCTTCCTTTCTGTGGACTTCTTTGGACCTGCGGTGGCGTCAGCGTCACCCTTTGAAATAAAAGTGAATGCGCGCTCCCCGTGTGCTATAATAAAGCCGAGCTCGCTCCATCAGTGCACGAGAAACTCACAGCGCTTATCTTCCAGCGCTACACTTGAATCATGGGAAATGTAGTTTTCATCTCCTACCCTAAAATAAAGAGGATCCAGTCAAAATGATGTAAAGAATCTCTGTGAGGCATACCTTTTAAATTTTTTGGATTAGCGTCTAGTGCAAATAAAAAAGTTGGTACTGTTGTAATATTAGAGTGAAAATAAAAAAAAACGTTTTTTTATTTTTAAAATTGTATATAATATTTATTAAAAGTAAACGTTTCCTTAGCTTTTTAGGTTGACGCTTTATAAGCTTCACAAACGTTTAAAATCCTTCTGTTTAATCATAAGTTTACAGGACACAAAATAAGCTAAAACCTATAAACTGAAACCTGTTGGGCTACCTGAAATTATATATTATATATATTAGGTCAAACACTGTGTTGTGGGTTATTGTTGCTTTATTATTACTTCATTGTCACATTTGGTAACTGATAACAAATGTGTTGTTGTGAGTCGTTTTCAAATTAGTTGTTATTAGTTGACGTTAGAAATAAAGTAACCTGCAATTTTATGTTTCAAACAGAGATGGCGATGAAGAGGCAAAGTTACGGATTTCAGCTTTAGGTAAAGAAGCGAAACACGACTAACTCATGTACTTCACACGCATGGCTATCAGTGTCACTGTCTTGTCAACCGAACTCAACAAGCGCTAACTAACTGGGGCGGTGTACGTTGCCATGGCGACGCGTCACCATGATACCGGTAGCAAAGGCGTGTATTCCGAGATTTCACAAACTCCTTCATTAAATATTCACATATTCCTGCAAATCTGCAGATGACGCTCGATTAAAAGACAGACAACTAAACGACCGCACAACCGTTTTCTAACCGTGTCGTTTTGTCGCCTCTTCAGACGAGTGTTGCCATAGTTGCACGACATAATAACAGCTAGTTCGGTAAACGGCTAGCTAGCGAGCTTGTGAGACGTTAAGACAACACCGTTTCTACCCATCGTACAACACAGATATGGAAACTTAGAAAAACAAGTAACTGGTAAGTGCTTTGTAAAATAATCTCAGTCGAGTCGTGGCAGTGTGCTGGCCATTTGTTTTGTCACAGAAGAGCACGCAAAGTGACGGCAACCAGGTACAACATAATTAACACTTGCAGTTTAAGCATAAATTCATTCAAAAATGTGTGTTTTACTGTGACATGCGTGGTAAAATATCATTTGAAAGGTGTTGAGATTAATATTAAATGCAGACTGAGACTGTTTTGTTTTAAATAAAGACATGTTAATCAAACAGTAGTTAGTTTTGACACCTGTAGTTTCACTAACCTGAAAGCTTCTTCATTATGTATTATCCATCATCATCTTTTGTTATGGTATTAGGCAACAGAAATTATACTGTTTCGTTATTGTTAGTTTTCCATACGTTCGCGGTTTCATAATATACATTTTTATGTCATCATATGAAATGTATAGGCGAAAACGGGTCTTTTTGTGCCCTGCTTTGCTTTAGTAATATGGAAACAATGGGATTAACTGGCGGTTGTTATATTGTGATGGTTTCTAAGGTCACTGCATGTTCTTGCACATGGTCTCATTGCTTCATGCTTGTTTCTCACATTTTATGGAAACGTAAAGGGTTCCTGTCTTCTGATTCAGTTAATTACAATGTCTGCTAATGTTAATCTGTAAATATAGTCTGTTTGTTTGTCCTGCGGTGGTGGCCACCAGATTCATAATCTAAAAACAGATTAAATTAAACCACACAGATGTGAAAAGAATAGTCTGATATTTGTTGTCTTCTGAGTGATAAGTTGTTCATGATCATGACTTATGAGGACACTCTGACCCATGACATGTTTGTTTTGTAACCACACCTAATCTATATTAATTTTATGAAGACCTTTTAAAGTTCTATATTTTAATCTTGTAATTTTCTTTGAATATTTATTTACACATCTCCAGTTGGTCTTTCGCCATTGTCATTTCACTTTTAAGAGCAATTAGCATTGCATTTCATAAGCTTTGAGTGATAAGCGTTAAGTGATCTGATTGAGTCATCTCAGTGTATGCCAGATCTAAGCATTTTAACCAAAGCGTGAGGTGAAAGGGGAGTCATAATTGAATATGTTTAGCATACCATTAAACAGGGAATGATGCTATTATCTGCTTACAAAGGGCAGACTGAGTCTCCATGGTGATTTTGAAGCTGAGAGGTCATCAGGATTCTGCAGATTCAGAGACAGAAAGAAGAAGCAGGACTTACAAAATCATCACTAATCTTGTTTATTATATTATTTAATAACCGTCTCCTTCAGCGAATGTTTTTATTGTGTCTAGCGGTGCAGTTTTATTGCCATTTTGTTCTTATTGCCGTTTGGAGATTTCGTATTTGTGAACAACAGAAATATAATATATGCATTTACTTAAACCATAACATATAAGTACAAAGTAAGTTTAACTTAAACCATAAACATAGACTAAATCTAAGTAAGGCTACATATCTCGATGGCTTATATTCAAGATTTGTTCAGTCATGCTGAAATAATACTAATGTTCCTAATTTTATGGCTGAATGCAGTGACAATATGTACGAGTATGTTTAAGATCGCCTGGTTAGATACTGTATCCCAAACCTCAGTACCAAACAAAAATGACTTTGGTTTGAAGCAAATATTAAGTGAATGTTTATTGTTTGTTGTTTTTGATTGTTTATGGTTTGTGTTGTTTGTGAGTGTTTCATGTTTGTGAGTGTTTCATGTTTGTGTTTTTGTGAGTGTTTATTGTTTGTGGTTTTTGTGATTGTTTATTGTTTGTGTTTTTGTGAGTGGCGAGTCACGATTCGCTCAAAGCTCCTCTGCAGCTTCAAACACACACACACACACACACACACACACACACACTTATTCACAGCCATATTATGTATATGTGTTGTTAAATTGATGCAGTTTTGGGCATTATTTGCTGCTGAATTGCATGTTGACCTTAATGCTTTTCCATCTCTAATTTGCAACCATACCGAGCTATGCAGACGGCATTCTGATTTGTGTGTTTACATGCATGTGTGCTGCTTATTAATTGTGAGAGAACCCAGAAGTGCCTTTCAGTCCGATCACAAGCCTAATATAAAAACATTTTGTATCCATTGCTTTTCACTGTGTTGCAGAAGACATGGACCTGCACGAAGATACTCATAAGAAGCACCGATCATCCCACAGTGATGGGAAGGTCTCAGAATCTTCTTTACAATCCGGAAAACCAGAGAAATACTGGAAAGACATAGAGGGCTCGGCTGGGGATCGGGCACGAACCAGAACGCGCGATCCAGTCAGAGATCCGGATCGTGACCGCTGTTCAGACGGAGAGCGCAGCAGTGCGTCCCTTTACTCTGATGATTATGAAAACATCTCGCACTCTGACCAGTCTCTCTCACCGCGCTCTTCATCTCCATCACCACATAGACGAGGAAGATCTGGAAGGGTGTCCCCCAGCCCTTTACACAAAACAGGTACAAACACACTCTATACAAATGCATCATATTGTTGACGAGCTTTCCTTCCCCTTGGCTTCCATGTTATTACAAACTCGTTGCCAGCGTACTTGTCCTCATCACCAGATTAATTTTCTAAAATGTTCATGACAGTTTCAGACCCAGTTCTCATTATTATTATATTGCAAAAATCTCATTACCATAACTGTTTTCGTTTGTAAAAAGAATGATATATAATTTAAATGTCAGGTAATTAAATCGATTTAAATAATTATATGCTTTTTAAGTTGTATAGGGTACAATAGTCCTCATTTGCTTTATGCACAGTTTAAATTCATGATGTGTTTTCTTTTGGTTTTGGTGTGAATATGACCTCGACATGTTTGTGTCCTGCAGTACCACCAATGACCAGCAGATTGCATGAAAGACGAGTTTAAAGTACATGCACAAATGAAATGAACCGTATTTAATTTTTGGCCACTGTCATTTTAAATGATAAACATTGTTGTTCTTTGTTGTTTGATAAAGAATGTTGTTTGTGTGTATTCATATATGCTTACATGGCTGTGCTTGTATGGCTGTGTAGATGTTTCTTGCTTTCTGTGATGTGATGATTTACTTACATGTGCATTAGAAAGCAGTGCAAAAGATACACTTAGAAAACATATATAACTCTTATTATTAACTCTGTACTGTATTGCCTGTTTTTGTCAGGTGTACGTAAAGGTGTGACACACCGCCCTCCGCACCACTCCCATAATCCTCAGCAGCGGTCGGGAGGCATGCGATCTCAAAGCCTGGGTAAAGACGCTCCGTCCAAAGATGTCAACCCGGTCACCAAGCACATGATGTCTGCCCGTCTGCTTAAGATCAACGAGCTCAAGAATGCATTATCTGAGCTGCGACTGCATGTGGATGACCTTCAGCGTGAGAACCGTTTGCTGCGGCAGCTGCAACTGCGACAAGAGAAAGCACTGCATCGCTACAACGACACTGAGAGTGAGATCTCGCAGCTACTGTCTCGCCACAGCAAGGAGACTCACGTGTTGCGTGAGAGGCTGCGACGAAGTCAGGAGAACCAGCAGGCAGCTGAGCGCGGCTTTAGGGAAAAGGACGCCCAGCTCCAGCGCTGTCGCAGTCAGCTGCAGAAATTGCAGCGGCTCGCAGATGACCAGAATCTCGGAGAAAGGGAAGAACTCTCACGCAAACTGGTGCATTCTCAAACCAAATTGCAAGAGAGTGAACACAGAGTAAAGGTAAACGTGCAACAACATTGCATACTTGCATGCATGCATGCATGGCTGTGTAGACACAACAGACAGCCTTGAATAAAACGTCACAGGGTTATTATGTGTTTAAGTCTTTGTATGTGTTTTGTGTCATCAGGAATTGGAAAAGAACATGGAGCTGAGTAGTGGAAGCTTTCAAAGGCAGCTAGCCAATGAGAGGAGAAGAACTCATGACGCTCAACAGGAAGTTAAAACATTACAGGAGGAAGTAGAGAGACTTTGCAATAAGCTGAAGGTACCAAACACATACAACAGATACAAGCAACTCCAAGCCACCGACTCTGAGCCATATCCAGTTTTGAGTGCTGATGTCATCTACTTAACAAATCCATCATACAATATTCAACTCTGTTTTTCAGGAAAGAGAAAAGGAGCTGGACGCACGGAACATCTATGCTAACAGGAAGCCAAAAGCTTCTTCCAGGAAAGAATTAGATCATTCCATCAGCAGTAAAGGTGTGTGCTGATTGGCTGAGCCGAGTCTCATTACACAGCTGTGCTTATGTACATTCCTCTCAGGGCCTTCTTAGAAACTTAAACATACAGTCTATAATTACTACTAGCAGGCCGGTAATGACTCCATAACAAACATCTTCCTATGGTGATGATATTCCCATGTGCTACAATGGAACTTTCAGCTATATGTTTTCAAAAGCAAAGGTAATTACAGGGCATCAAATATAATATATTTCATTTACATATTCATCCAACAAATTCATAACAGTAAGAATGTTCAGAGGAGATGAAGAGAGGAATTAGGTCTAGATAAATAGAATTTTATAGAATTATAATATTTGCGTAATACACTTATTTTTATGTGTATACACATATATATGTACTTCTCTGTGTTGTATGTATCAAAGGGACCGGTACAACCAACAGTAAAGCTGTACAAACTGAAGAACAGTGCTCCACACTGGATTTGCCTTCTCCTCCTCCAGCCCTTACCAGTGAGCTTCCACCTGATGGCCAAACTGATGACTACCTCTCTCTGAAGGCATGTACAGGTTACTTAATATAAAAGTAGCTATAATTTTGCTGTTTTAAAGTGTATTTGTTTCGGTTAATTTATTTTATTAGAAGCAGCCCCGTATATACAGGAAATGCTGGTTCTTGTACCAGCAAACCTTTTCCCCTCCTGAAATATGAATAAAATTCATTCATATTTCAGAGTCAGTCATCATCTTTCATTTGATACTCTGTTATAATTGCATTGTTATAATTGCAAAGATTGATTTAGCTTATAAATGATTGATTTACACTCTTCACCGTCTCTCTCACTCTCATTCTGTTTTATCACTCATCAATCTTTTAGTCAGCGCACATACCCACGAATTGCCTTGTTAATTAATAGCCGAGTAATTTTTAATAATTCATTTCCAGGTTGGCCTCAAATACCCGTTCTTCTGTATCCCAGCATGCAACGCTACTTTCCAGCCTGTTCTTTTTGTTTGTTTCTTCATTGACTGTATTTCTGATGTCAAGCCTTTACATCAACACACGTCTTCGATGTTGCATGAAGCACTAACCTCTTAACCTGTACTAACTAGTCATAATCAACAGAAGTGCACTGGTAACCTGGTTGATTAGTTTCATTCTACAACATGAGGGTCTGTGCTTCTTAAAGATAATTCTGTATTAGGAATAATCCCAGATCATGTTATAACAGCAGCCCTTAATACTCAGTTTATTTTTAGCATGTTTTATAAACAGTACTTTATGACACGGATGACATCAAATGCTCGCCTGACATTTTAGCAGGCAATAATTATGATTTTTTTCATTAATTTTCATTTGAGTATATGAAATCATTTCTGCCTCTTTAAAAAAAATGTTTTGTGTGTTTATTTTTGATACGTCACCCGGTCCTTGCTGCCGAGTATTAAGTGCTCTGGAATACTAGATTCTGATTGGCCAATCGCAGCATTCAGCTGTCTCATATTTTTTTAAATAATGCCCATTGTCCATTAACAGTCGTGTAGTAAATGTTCCTTCTCACTTCCTGTTTGTCATCATTTTTTCCATTTTCTATCATACATCAGCAGGATCAGCAAGGCAGAGAGCAGTGGCAGAGAGAGGGAAATGACTGGAAGATCCAGGAATTTTGGCGAGAGAGGCAGAAGGAAAGAGAGATGGAATCTCTTATGGAACGGGCGGAAGGGAAAGAAAGAGAGATACAAGAGAGAGAAATAGAGCTACTGAAGAGCGGAGAGAAGCAGAGACTAGATCAACAGCCCATCTCACACGAGAAGAACTCAAAGGATCTCAACGATGGTACCAGCAAAGATCTCTGCACTGTTGTGATTATTCTGATTTAACTGCCAATTATTAGATACAATCATAAGATCTATGAGAGAGACATACTGAAACACTGTATATCTGTGCTAATAGGTTTAAGGACTTTTCATTACAACGTAACTACAGGCCATGGCTGTCAGACAGCCTATAGAGTACAAAACACAGAGTTTTTGTAAAACTATTATAAAAGTACAATATAGCTAACCACCAAAGCTGAAATAAAGTTTGTTCATATAAAGGGAAGGTGTTGGTCAAATGTTTTAACTGTTTGTCTAAATATTTCTGTTGCTTTTGCAAAAGGGCCGGACAGAGAGGAAGAAGATTGGAGGATTGGCTTGTCCGTATCTCAAAAAGAAGAAGAGATCAGAAAGCAGGAGGAAGAACATAAATTTAGACATCAGGAGATCCCGGCCGTCAATCAAGAAGACGAGCGCCAACGCAAAGAGCAGCTATTGGCTAAGATGCGAGCAATTGACATGCAGGCACAAGGCCAAGACTCTGAGTTCTTCTCAGACGACACGGGAAGCGTCCGCTCTCCACCACGCCTGTCTGAGCAACGAAACCAGAATGGTGTTTTCAAACTCACAGATCCAGAAGAGAACATAAACACATTTGGGAGTGGTAAAAAGGGAGCTGGTATCCGAACACAGCCGGCTAGTGAGGACCTTGACTTGGCCTTTGGCAGCTATGCCCCATCTTTTGGTAAACCTGCTCCTCGTGCCGGTTTGGGCCCACGTAACACAAATCAAAATTCAAATCCAGAGCCACCTCCAGAATCAGATGGAGGGCTAGATCTGGGCAGTCCAGTCAAAGACAGGAAATCAAATCTCATGCAGCAACTTTTTGGGTCCAATACAACTCCTGCTAATGAATCTAGCAAGATGGAGATCCTGAGCCCGCCTCCAACAGCCCAGCTCCCTTCAGCACCAGTCAGCGGACACAGGAGGGACGCAGACACGCCAGCTGGTCTGAACATCAATTCTCTCCCCAATAACAGGAACACTCTCCAAGTGTCAGAGAGCCGGCCTGCAGTCAGGGCCATTACATCATTTGATGATGACATAGAGGAAGTGACACTCTAAATAGGCCTCATTATATAACATTAAACACAAAGAATTCAGTTTCTTGAAAACAGAAGGATCAAACTTAAATACCTCAGGTACTTGGTGTTGTAGTCCCTTATGAAGTCATCTCTGATTAAACGATGTTTCATTTGCTACTCTGTACCGTGTAGTTCATAACTACATTCCTAAAGGAAAGAGAACTTTTTAAATGGCACTATTTTCTGTGGTGCGGTATGTAAAGGGTCTTATTTTTAAGACTAAATTAACACTCGCTAAGCACAAACCAGATGTGAGGGAAACCCAGTTGACTAGTATGACAGAATACATAATGTAATTTTAAACTATGAGAATGATAGTCTGAACGCTGATGTACGTAATTCAGATCAAACATGTCTTTTCTGACGCATGATCAGCAAATCAGCCATGTGTTGCTTAAACTGTCTAATCGTGTATGAAGCTGAGTGACGCACTGTTTAGCACAAATAGGCGAGGCTAAATCTTAGCTAAATAAATCACCTGTCGTCATAGGGACGTAGAAATTTACATTTAGTCATTTAGCTGACGCTTTTATCCAAAGCGAATAATAAATAATAAATAATATATAATAATATGAAATAAATAATATGAGATATAAGGTTATGGCTGCTGGTAAATCTTTATGTTATACTTGTTTGTAATTGTGGTCACTTCTTGTGTGTGTGGTTATTTAAAATACTTCTGTATGTAACATCGTTTTGTGATTCTCTTTACAAACATTTACTGATTTGCTGTATTTTTTGCATGTGTGGGGTTTTGCTTCAGAGTTAGAACTAAGATGTTTTGTTTACAGTTCAGTTTGTGCTTTTCTTTGTGAGGAAAAGAAATGTCTTTGGCATTTCTTTTCTTTGGCAGCTCTGTCCTCTCGGAGAGCCGCTCGGTGGCTTGGCTGACTCAGGTTTAGGCCTCGTCTTTCGTGATCCTGTCCTCCCACTGCACTTACTTAGTCTCGCTCATCTGCATTACATTAGATTAATGTCAGCATCAGTTTGTGTATGCCACAAAGGAGAGAGTCTAAGCTCCAAGATCTAAGATTTAAGTTGTTTTTTAGAAAAAAGAAGAGCAATATTTAGAGTCCAGTGAGGTTGATTTCCTTTCCCTTGAGGTTTGTAGCATATGGTGTCTTTATACACCATAGATGCACATGTTGTTTTAATTGTTAGAAGTATTGTGTTATATTTATTTTTAATGGTTCTATAAAGCACTGGCTGATGAATGTAAAAATACTCATGTCAGGTGTTCTCAAATGTTTGTGTAAGTGGCAGATATCGTTATAAAACTGTGCTATAAAAATTGTGGTGACATGGTCTGTATTTATGAGGCATCTCAGGGTTCAGCTAAACACTGAGAAACCAGTTAAAAAAAACAAAATGCTTTCTTTTACTTGGTTATTGTGACCTTTAATGGTGGGTGACCTTTATACACGCGTGATACAATTTGGCCATGTTGTTTTTATTTCAGGTCACATTTGCTCAGCTCTTACAATAATATTCCACACTAAATACTAAGTGCTCACTTTGCATTTAAAAAGTACAGAGCTTAACGTATTTTGGCCTTGCAAACTGTTCCAGAATTCACACTGCTTTTCAAATGCAAGATCAACACTAAATTCAAGATCAACGGCATGTTACTGTAGCGGTTAAAAGTTTTGTTATGACAGCAGATTTTGTTATTCGTGATATAATAGTGAATTGAAGTTTTGAACATTTAGAGGTTTTATTTTATGGTGTCTATGTCTCTGTGTTCTCTGCCTGCGTATTACATGATAGCATTTAAATTAGTGAACCTCATTATTCATTTTAATACAGTTGCTATGACTGATGTGTCCTTGTTATATCCTTCTTGGGGGCTTTAAAAGTCAGAAACAGTATGACCACAGGAATATGTGAGATCATTTCTGTGTGACATTGTGTTTGGAGTGATCTCCATCCTCTGCCATGAACAGGAAACCTCTGATTGTCTGCTCTTGAGTGGCAACAAGCTTCCAGAGATATGTGTGTTGTAAAGCATGGTAGAATGTTAACCATTGTGCAGTTACTATAGAATGGCAGTCATTGTGGAGGGATGCTATTGTGAGTGTTTGGTCCAGCGGTTATGTGCATTTTGCCTTGCGTGACCACATGACTGTCATGTACATCGGTTATATTATTGTTGAATCAGTAATAAGTTACTGTGAATATTATAAAATGTAATATTGTATGGAAGGTAAATGTACATATTTAGTACTGTTATGTTATTTTAAATCTCTTTCTCATGATAGATAGACAGTCAGATAGACAGATCATTTGTAATAATAATAATACTGCCACAATGCATTTTTGCATTGCAAATTATTAATGATTAATTAATGATTTTCTGTTTTTCGATTTGACTTTGGGTTTAATTAATTATTGAGTGATCTAGACAGTTTATGATTTTTTTTAGTTTTATTATTATAATGTCATTGTTTCTTATAATGTCATTGGTCTTGTGTTTACATTTACAGTTACAAGAAGCGTTACAGTGAACAAATGGTTGTGCTCGGCATATGTTTCCCATACAGCGCGTGGCGTCAAGCGTACATTGGTGTGTCGTCACTCTGTCCCCCTCTTACGCGGACCTTTAAATCCGTCCAATACACCGCGCTGTGATTTGCATACAGAAAGCGCGTAACCAACGGGAGCAGCGGGCTGAAGCGCTTTCTAAAATTCACACCAATGCCTGTGCGCCTCACATTAACATATCTGACCCACCGACCAATCGTAATCGAAATGACGGGTAAATATGCACTGATTTGACCAATGGCCAGAGCCCGAGGTCTGCATATTATTACATGTATTACAAGAGGTGTTGTAGATATTGATTCTGTATTCCGCGGTAGTTAAACTCCCTCCCCACCTTACAGGTCCGTACCTGCTTTTCCAGTTAAATAGATCAATCCAAAGGACATTTCTGCAAAAATGCCCAAGAGGAAGGTAAGTCCGTGTATACTTCATTATTCCCACAATGCTCGCTTTCCCTCCACATTGTTTTAAGAAATAGCGGCTCGCGTTTCTGCGAGCAGTACGTACGCGACGTCGAGCAGGTAAGACGGGGATCAAGTTTATAAACCTCATTCCTTCTCCGATCCCTCGCACGGATTATGAAATCCCGCAAAAGACGCGGGGCTCTCGACCCTCTTTCCCGTTCGATCATCGTCACACTCGCGGATTTCCTCCATGATAGTTGGCGGTGTAATAGCCCGATGTGTCTTTTCGCAGAGAAGTCGCCGCCGCTTCGTGCGCACTTGCGCCGAATGTCACTTTGCGGTGATGCTTCAGCCGCCCTCGCGAAGAGCCAAATCCGAGCGCAGTGCTCTCGCCAAGCGCGAACGCAATGCGTCTGGTACCCGGTAACGTCCATCTTTCGCTTCGCTTTGTATCGGCTCACTTTCGTCGGTCGATAGAGGTCCCCATTATTTTCCTATAGCCATGTTTCAACCGACAGCCTCTTCCTCCACCCCCATTGCGGAGCGGCAGACCCGTATGTAACCGACCGGTTTGTCAGTGACACTCAACTCTCTCGTAGAAAGGGGGTCGATGGTGAGCTACAGACGATGCAAAACACAGCCGAACTGAGTTTGTAGAGAAGAAATGAGGGTTATGGACAGTTATAAGTGATACAAGAACAAGTTTAGATTATAAAGTTTACATTTAAACTCGTGAAACGATGCCCAGTCTACCAAGATCTTTTCACTATGCAACATCAATGAAGGCCGACTGATGGCTAAGATACGGGTCTCTGAATATTTTTGTGTGGTTTGTGATTAAACTCTCTTTAAAAAAGTCAAATTAAATCTTTTGAAAGAGGCACTGAAGTTTCTGTAGGGGGAGTGTCTCTTCAATAAATAAACTACATGGCACAGTAGTAGAGTACAAAATAGGGCTTATAGCAATTAGAAAAATTACTACAAATAAGAAATGTTGGTCAGACTGATCAGGTGCTTTTCCATCACAAATTGTTGACTGCTATGATAAATATTATTTTTATATTTTAGAGTTGGAATTTTCCCCCAAATTTAGGATATAGCGAATTACAGTTAATAAATAGATAATAAAGGCAAGATTTGTGAAATAAACTAGATAGATTGTAACAGGGTTGCAAATTAAGCCAGAACATTGTAAAAAAAAAAAAGTAATCGTAAAATAATTACTATTCTCTTGCAAGAGTCACAATTTTAAGGAACATTTTGCATGAAGGAATTGTATGTAAAGGGGAGATATCGTGCAGTAACAGAGTGGCAAACAAAATGTGACAGCAAAATATTATGCTTTGATAGTTAAAATTGGTTAATAACTTGGTTATGGTTTCTTGATGGTTTCTACTGCATTTAATTTAAATCAGTTTTCAGTTTAACAATAAGGTAAACTTTATTTGAACTACTACTTTATTCTATCAGCCAACCATAATCAGCATGTGTATGTATGTATATATTTATAATATAATATATATGTAAATGTTCATGTGCACATGTTTGCTGTGTTTATATAGTCACCTGAGGGGGCAGAGGCTAAAGAAGCCACTAAAGTGACAAAGCAGGAGGTAAATGACTATTTAATTAACATAATCTCTTTCCTCTTTGTTATTTTTAATTTAGGGTCACTAAAAGATATAACACATATATTTGGCACTGCTAATACCATAAAATAACGTTTCTCTTTTAGCCCACTCGGAGGTCAGAACGTCTTTCCACGGTAAGTGTAATTACGTTTATCTCATTTGCATATTTCCTAGAAAGGTTATCTTGTGGAGGAAATCTGTTTTAAGAACTAATCTGTCTCATTACAATAATGGCAACAGTTATCACATGGCTTCTAGGTATCCAGAAGATGTTGATCTTTATGTATCATTTGTGGCTTTAAGTTGATTATTAATTGTTTTTAAACGGTTAACTGTATTTTTTAAACTGTTAACGGGCTGTTATGAGACTCTCATGTTGTGTTTTTCTTCACCCTGTTGTTTTCTTTCACCCCTCAGAAACCAGCTCCTCCTAAACCTGAACCAAAAGCCAAAAAAACAGCCGCCAAGGTAACAAGCCTTCGCTTCCTTACCTCATTTACCAAACACAGTTTTTTTGCATGTGCTTTGCATCGTGTGTATGTTCTTTACCTGCACATTTGGAAAGATATCGTACTGGAGAGAGTTGTTTGTGCATTAAGGGAACTGGTGTGATCAGGTGCTGACCAATGTGTTTTACAGCAGTTATGTTGGTTTGGTACAGAATTATTTAACTGGTTGTAGTCCAAGTGATCCTGTTGGTGTGTTCTGCACAGAAGCCATTCAATGACAAAGCAGTAAAGGAGAAGAAGGGCGGAGCCAAAGGAAAGAAGGAGGAGCCCACCGCAAATGGAGAGACCAAGCCAGAAGAGGTGCGTTAGGTTGCTAATACAATAGTTCAGTATTTTTAGTAACATTAAGATCATATGAATATTAAAGATAATGGGAAAATCTGCGTAGCCTCACTGGAAACAGGAATTTGATTTATTGGGGAAAAAGTCAAAAGTAACTTTTTAGAAGCATGTCTGAAACATGATTACACTGGTATTTTACCCAAACAAATGGACATATGTCGAGTGTTTGCTCACCACTGGTTATTCAGCGCTGGGTTTCTCGCATGAAATAGCTAAACGGGGCTCGGATCTTATAAAACATGCATTTAGGATGAATGTATGTCACTAAAGCTTTTATTCCCCTTGACTCAAATTGTCCTCCAGGACATGTAATGTGTTTTCATCTAAGACTTGTTGTGTCAACAAGAATAAAAGAGTAGAAATGTGAGGTGGGAAATAATGACCTAGTTACAGTCATCTTGTGGTGTATTCAGTAAAGGTTCTGCTGTGAAATGACCGGCAGTGAATTGGTGACGTATGTTATGATAGACTGACAACAGCAAGTTTGATTTTGAGAGTAAAACATCGCTATGAAAATAGAACTTACGGATAATGCTGCTTATGTTTTATATTACATTTGTTTATTTATTTTATTTAGTCACTTTATAATTATTACGTTATCATTTTTTGTTGCACTACATTGCACCCCTTCAATGTCAGAATCAGTTTTTCACATTCTTAGATTTTAATCATAAATCTTTGACCTTCAAAGATAATCTGAAGTAGCTAGTCTCCATCAACATGTCACTGTCTTAAACTAATGTTGAATTGTTATTATTCGAAACTTTGTGCTAACATGTATTATATTTTATTGGACTTTATCTAATGTTCATTTCCTGTATCCTTTCTCATGACTTCTCAAACACCTGCATGTTTATGAACACACTCACACACGCACAACACAGATCTGCGTGTCACGCTCATCTGTCAGTGTGTCATCATGGAGAAGTTCCGCCCCCTCCTTTCTGTCCATCCGAGGGCAGAGTGAGACTGTTAGAGTAAAGGGTACGACAGTTTGAGGAGTGCAGTGTGTGTTTGTGCACTTAGTGCTCTGTACTATATGCTTTAAATTGATTTGACTATATAGGATTACATAAACAACTTTACAAGGCGACTGTTTTAACACCGTCTGTTGTGTCTTAGCGTGTAAGTCTGGCGTTGATTTTAATAATTTAATATTTAATAAATGAACGTTCTGGATATCTAATACGAGGTAAGTTCTGGTCATTACTTTCATGTGGATTTTAACGGTGTACTAACGGTGTGGTTTTGGTTCCGCTTGTTTGATTTCACTTCACCGGGTAAATATTTCAGAATAAGTGAATAAATCATTTCAATAGCCTGTCCTTTACGATAAGTGTTCTCTCTCTCTCTCTCTCTCTCTCTCTCTCTCTCTCTCTCTGCTTGTCTTTTGCCTCTCTTGTATAGGAAACTGAGACACCCAAGACCGAGGCTGAGTCAAAAGAGTGATCCAAGTTTGTTTTCTGGAATAACAAAGAACATTTTTTATTCCTATTGAGTATTTTGTAAAATGCAAACTTTTTTAGACTTATCGTACTAGATTTCCTTAGCTAAGCGGCAATTCTCACTCCCCGATGAAGCACCATACCGTCTCCCTCTCTTTCATCTGACAGAAGGGTAGATCCAGCTCAAGAAAAGGCAACAGTTGTTCAATTGTTCTAAATATAAATAGCTGATTTTAACCCCTAACCGTGGCAGAGATCCACAGCAATAAACAAGTGGTGCTTTCAGCTAGAAGGTTAGGAAAACGCTACAACAGAACCTCAGACTAACGTAAAAGTCCACCTGACTGGTTTGAGATTTTCTCTGTATAATGTTTTCAAATAAAAGATGACGAAAGGTCGATAGACGCGTGTGCTTGTTTTTAATAATCGTGGGTACTGGACTAAATCATGTCATTATTAACACAGAGACAAAAGTTTTCAGCAGCTCTAGTTTTGGTGGAGTTTGTAGAAAGCTCTTGAGGGCCCGAGGTGTTCGGTCTAAAGCTACAAAAGGCCTTTCAGTGTTGTTCTTTATACACAGACGCACTCACTAAATACAACTGCTGATGTCAGAAAGTAAAAGGTCAGCAATGCTATTGGGAGGCGAGAACTGACAAGAGGAAATAGACAGACAGTTCTCATTGGTCCGGACTGCCGTTTTTCTAAAAGCTCAGCCAATAGATCACAAGGAACATCATGGGGAATGCTGTGTTTAATGATCACAAAAGTAACATTTTTCAAGTGTAGTAATCAAAGTACTTTGTTTTATTGAACTGATGCTTATTTAAGTTATGTTGTACTTGCTAACTTTATAGTTTTGCGGTTGCTTATTTGTGACTAAGATACCTTTGATAACAGACCCAATAATTTTCGTAAGTAGAAAATGTGGGATTTCTCACTGAAAATCTGGGATTGAGGACATGCTGCAACTAAACCAAAAATGTGGTATCCTACCACATGCTAAAATTCAGGGAATAAGTATCATAATTTACATGAAAATAATCAAATTGTAACTAATTCTGTATCTAGGCCAAAACATGAGTAAATTATTCTGTCATTAATTCTGTTGTTGAATTTATAATACAAACCTCCATGCTTGTTATGCACAAACCCTGTTAGGTTTAGAGGGACCTTTGCTATGACAAACAAGCCCATTCACAAAAACCGGAATGCACATTTTTGTGCCTTAAATAATTATTGATATTTTGTTTCACATACTGCCTCTATCAGGTTTAAATTACAATCAGAGTAAAAAACCAACATTACAGTACAATATTTTCTAGTTTTTAAAGAGATGCATCCCTAACTTTGAAGATGCACTTTAAAAAAAAGATCTTGCCAACAGTAGCCAGTTGTGATCTGCATTGTTACTGATTTGTTTTTAGAAGTTACTTTATGACTGAAGCATGCACCACCAACATGATATATTTACCCTTATGACCTTTGACCCATGATTGGCCCCCTGCACATCATCTGCAGTGATGGTCCTGACCTCCAGTGGCAGGAAAAAATAATGCACAATCACACACAACCTTCCATTTAATAATCTCTCATATCCATTTAATTTCATGTTAATTTTGTATTTAGAGCCAAAATGAGAGACTTTGTTTGTCTGAATCTACGTATGAAGTTTTGTGACTAAAGGGTCAGATCACCTCAGTTTCTCAAAAACCTGTTAAGTTGCATCAGTGGCCCTGGAGCCAAAGCTGGGAGATTCCCAGTTCTTAAGTGTCTGACTGCGTTTTTCCTCCACTTACTCTCCCTGGGTCAGTAGTTTAGTAAATGTTCTTTTACCAGATGCCAAAAGTGTATGCAGAAATACAGAAACAGCCGAACTGAGAACTGCCCCAGCATGACACATAGCACTTTCTTAGTTTCTACACATAAAGTACCAGATAGTACCACAGTCCCCTTTTTAGCTCAGAGAAAAAATAGGGAAAGCAAAAGGACACACTTCTGTTTTGTAATGCAGCACGCTTTGATGCACAACATATCACAAGATTTTACTGCACCCTAAACCCTCACTGAAACAGGTGATCGCTAGATTTGAAGTCAAATTTTAATTTCGCCGGCCTGTTTTCAAATGGTGACCCCATGACCTCTTTAAATATCCTCAAAAGTCATGCCACACACACAAACACGCATCAAACAAAATCACATGAATAACAATCTACTTAAATCATACAAACACCAAAGATATCTGAGTTTGTAAAGAGTACTTCTGCACCACACTTTAAAATACGTAAGTGCAAATCTAAAAGTCAGTCACAAATGTGATCACACGAGGGGCCTTGAACTTTTTAGGTTACATATAAGTTTTTAACAAGCCTCTTTATTGCATTACATCAGTTTATGTGTGGGCTAAAAGAACAGTTCGTTTCTTGAGCTTCACATATATTGACTATAACAAGAGGTATAGTATACTGTTAGCACTGACACATCATGGGACCAAAATATGCAGACCCTGTATAAGACACTACAAGGTATATTCTTGCTGAAGTCAGGGGGCCTTTTTATTAATAAATCATAATTGCAACCTACGTACACGCCTGCTGACCTATCAGTGTGGTCAGGCTGAAACTGTGTATAACCTTATTTTAGGCCCTAAAAAGAAAAACTAGGTAAAACTAACCGGGTCGGGTTCTCACTTCTTCTGCATGTTGAATGCTGTTGTCTACTATAAACAAATAATAATAGAAAGACAAAATCTGTATGATACTCTCTTATGTAAAGAATAAACTATTGAGGACAGAGTCAGGGAATATTTTGCCCAATTTGAGTATTTTTATTTTACATAAGGTATATAACCAGACGTGGTCATACACACCCCTCGTCATTCCTTTAACCAAGAGAGCTAATGTGACAATTATGTAAATCATCGCTGTTCTTTGTCTGTTTTGTTTGTCTGATGTCGCCATTGGATTCCTGTAACTTATAAGGTTTAATTCATTACATTCGCCGTGTTTACAACCCTTCCCCCATTTTACTGCCCGCTCGCTTTTGAGAAAGAAATGGAGGACTTCCCAGTCCAAATCACAGCCGAGCGAGGGGGTGGGTTTTCGGAATCAGCCTGTTTTTGAGATTCCTACAATTCCATTGCATTCACTGATGTTTTATAGACTTTACGACCACGTATCCGTGGAAACATTTAGGTGTTTGACAGCAAGTCTAGTTGTGAGGAAAACATGCATGGTGCGATATCCGAGCTTCGATTCGAGGAGTAACGCGCTATTACAATACAGGGTCCCGGATGTGTCAAACAAATAAACGCAGCCCAAATAATTAGTTTAATGACTGCATAAGCGAGTTAAATATTCTTCGAAATAGATCTTTTCCTCCCCGATTTACCCTCGCAGTGTCTGTCAGTCCTGCTCGTACGTACTAGACTGTGCATTGTGTATTCTTGCGCAAAGGGGGAGTGCTTCACGGAGGGAGGAGGGGTGTGTGCAAAACCGAAACCCACAATATACACGAACATATAATAAACCGCACGTTTTAAAAAGGTCGTTTCTCGTAGTGTCTAAACGTTTGTCCTAATCGATGCGTGGCACGTTGCGTCCGAAAGGGGACTATTTAGTGGCAGCGCGGAAGGCTACAACGGCGCGCCGGAACTGCTTTCTGTGCGTTGGGTGAATGGAGGCGCAGCTCTTCCTGGTGAACAAACACTGACAACTACAGGGCAGCCCAGCGATACTCGCTTCCCAGAACGGCCACACACACCTTCTCCTTCACCCCCAAAACAACCCTAAACATGGCCGCTGACCGTAAACACGTCGCGCAGTTGAAATCCGGTGAGTAAAGGGGATTTATAAAGGTGGCGCGGAAATATTTTAATAGACGTTTGCCTTTCCCAACACGTCCTTTTTCAAAGCTAATGTGGCTCATGTATTTTCCCCCATCGCAGAACTGTACTTCCTAATAGCCCGATTTTTAGAAGCGGGACCTTGTCAGGACGCGGCAGAGGTGGGTAATTTTGTCATTTAAGGTTTTAAACGACATTTCTGGAGAAGATCGCGTTGTTAAATGGTATTTTTTTGCCTTCCCAGAGCTTGATACGGGAGCTTCAAGAGAAGGAGGTAAGCGGCACAAGCCCTGCTCGCGTCGCATCTCACTGCGCTGTGCTTTAAGCCGACCATTTAACGCAGATTTGACGTTTACGTCTTAAAAATATCAATTTGACCCCCTAGAATTGCACCAAATCATGATAACGGTATTTTTCCATTGCAGTTGTTACCCAAAAGGATTGACTGGACGGGCAAAGAACACCCAGGGAGTTACGAAAATTTGGTAAGGGATCCCTATAACCGAGAGAAAACTTTTTAGAGAGCAAAATAAGAAATTGAATTTCCCGCAATTTTTAAATCAGGAAAAAAACTTAATCCGAACACATGGGGAAAACCCAACCTCGGCCACGGAAAAAGCTTTTAATGGGTGAACTCAGAGCCGGGATTGACCTCAGGAAAGTGAGCTGGGTCACGGTGGTGTGCATAAGGTTGAAATAGATGTTAAATTGTTGTAGAAATAAAGAGACGTCATGAATGTGGTGCTGTATAAGGAGAAGGGAGCGGAGGGAGGAGGGACCAGTGCGCCAGAATGAAAGCGGGGCGGGATGGAGGCGCTCTGCCTCATGTAATACAACCACAGTCAGGGTAAAATACTCCATTTACTTGAGTTTATAATACTTAAACTAGAGTTTTTGAGCAGAAACCAACATAGCTGCAGACGTACGAGGAGCATAGAAGAGTCATACGGGTTTTAAAGTGGCCGTCGTTGTTCTGCGGATTTTATTCGGAGGAAATTATTTTTGAGGACACAACATGTTTGGAGACTCGAGGAGACAGGCCGATAGTACAAATAAGAGGTACGCCGAAATGAGTACGTATTGATTAATTTATTAATTACAGTATTCAGAAACGTAAGTCAATGATTAATCGTATCGTTTGCATTTTTCAGTCGGTCGCTATGCTAGGCAAGAATATCAAATGAGAAAACGATTTTATTCCATCTGTAGTAGATGATACTGAAATATCTTTATTTAAAAACTTTGTGTGCTTTTAATCCAGCCCCTGTTATGGCCGGCCCCCAACGCATACCAGTTGTGTAACTAATAGAGACCACGGACTGTTAATCCGACGACTGTTGCCGTCACAGACACGTTGTGTCTTTGTCGTGTATCTTCCGTGATGAAATTCAGACACGTTGTAGCGATAATCTGTTACATCGTGTCCGAGATAGTCTCGTGGCGGATCGCTCGCCCAGCCGCGCTGCCGGATCGCGCGTCTTACGGCGTCTGTTTCTCAGATTGTTACCGGGAGCGGACGTGTGCGCGTTTGCGTGTGTGAATGTGACCGATCGTAGACAATTCCGCGGCCGTGTGAAGATTTTAAAGCCCGTACCATGATCGCGGATACACGAAACGCACGCCTGACCTAACCGCCTGATGTTGGCGCTGTGCATTAATTTGTTTTTGTCATGTCTCCAGACAGTCCCTCAATCAATATGTTAATGCACAATGCGATCTGCATTAATTATCATTATTCATTAGTATAATTAAATGGCAACAATAATGCAGATTTTTGCATCGTTTATAACGGTGATAATTTAATGTTGTATAATAACACATTATTGAGTCAAAATGTAAAAATATGGAATTATAAGTCGTTGTTAATAATTGAGGTTTGTAGAAATTACTACAAAATCTCGATACATAATTTATAGACTATAATAACAATACAAACACAATATAATAAAGAATATATAATATAATAGTGAGATAATGTTACAGATAAATAATACATTAACAAAACTATGCGTATATTTCATATGTTTCATACATGTATAATTGCTTATTTAACATTATATATGAAATGACTAATGTGTGCGCGCTTTTGCGTGTGTGTGTGTGTGTGTGTGTGTGAGACGGCCAATAGGATGAGACAAAATGCAATTAAAGCACATTAATTACCGTCAGGGCGTTGAATCTGGATCTGCCGAACAGGCCTGATAAAAAAAAAGATCTTCGGACCGGCACGTCTCGCGGGGGACTCAGAATTTACATTCTTATATTACCGCTAGATTAGATTCATCTCTGGGGATCAAGATAAAAAGAGCTTTTTGCAACTCTCGTGTATAATTTAAAAATCGTTAAAGATGATAATTATGCTTTTTTTGTGAATTATTTTCACAAAATAATTTAATCAAAATATTCACAAAATATTTTTATTGTGGCATGCCTGGATGTTAAATGTTCGTCAGATCAATTTTTTGTACATTTATTTTGTTTGCATGTCACTATACTGTAAAACGTCTTAGTAAATGATACTTATTTGGCTTTAATTACTTTGTAATTGAACCTGCACAGAACACGATTTTGATTCAGTTAAATAATGTATTAATCAATTATTTGTTAGTAATTATAAAATACGTGTTTGTCGTTAAAACAAATGCTTGCATTACCTTTATACAAAAAGCCCCTTGTTTCTAATTTTTTCTTTAATGCACAATAATTGAGCACATATTGGGTATATTACAAATATCTTGCATTAACATCATCCTGTTTGTGTGTGTGTGTTTGTGTAAAGGTCAAATTGTACAGGCACATTTCAGCAGATCACCTGTTACAGGTGTGCGAGCGAGTCAGTCCACTTTTAGAGAGAGAGGTGCCGGCCAGTGTACCTGGTGTGAACTCACTGCTGGGAGCAGGGCGTCAGTCGGTGCTGCGTACCAACAAGAGTGAGTGTCTTTCTCACCCCTTCTCTCCTTTTGTCTGGTGCATTCAAGTCATGGTGGAATGACGCTGTTTATGAGTTGAGCGTACATAAATCCCACAATGAAATCATAATTGCAAGTCCAAACTTTGGACTCTATTCCAAGGCGCAGCTATGGGGGCGTGTCTTTCGAAGAATCGTGGCAAAAACAAGTTGCCATTGATTACAATAAGCTGTAATTGTGAATTGACAGTACAGTGTAGTTTGTATATGTTTGGTGTACTTTAACGAAGAATTAGACAATGCAAATACCAATTCAACTGTTTTGAATATTATCTCATATCCTGTCGTTCTCCGTGGAAGCTTGAGAATGATGAAATACACAAAGCGTCCATCGCGTGTCTAATGCGCGTCCTTCTTTTTGTTGCAGTGACCTTATTAAGCTTCCTGCATTTGTCAGTACGCGGAAAATCGTTAAAAGCATCTGAAATGATCAAATCGCATATTTGAATCTTTTGAACGCACAATTACAGCTTTTGAGCAGGTGGATCTGAATGCACCATGATTATTACATGACCTATATGTAGATGTGGATAGTCTAATGTTAATTGTTACATGTCAATATAGGCTTGTCTTGTAATTACATTTATACAAGTTAACCAACTTAAGACATTTCAGCTAAGCTTGATCTTTCAATGGTATTTTAAATTTCTTTTTTACAAGAGCAACAAAAGTATAACAGTATTAACGCTCACGAACTGTTGACTTGCAATATAATCATAAATCTGTATATACAGATCTGTGCCACTGTTTGTGTAACGTTAAACAAGGTGAAAACGACAGAATCTTTTGGCACAATTGTGACACTTCTGGCACAATTTGGATCTGTGTTATTTGTTTCTGCAATATGTTTTCATATTTGCGAATGACATCGCAATTTAATTGTAAATTGGCAGGTATGCAGTGTCACGTCACGTAATAATGTTGCTCCTACAAATCTGTAAGCAAATGCTAAAGATTTCATAGCAATTAAAATATTAATGGTCTAATAATGTTATTAAGGAATTAATGTTGTGTTCTAAATGTGTTTATTGATACTGGATGATGTCATGGTGGTCTGGTGAATGTTTGTGTGTTGTTTTTAGGCATTACTTCAGCCTCTGTGTGTGTGTTTGTGTGGTTTGGGATTCCATCACTTCTGCAGTGTATATTTAGTGACAGTCACACGTGTTTGTTGGCAGGTTGTAAGCACGTGGTATGGAAGGGCTCTGCCCTCGCAGCCCTGCACTGTGGCAGGCCGCCCGAGCCGCCAGTCATCTATGGAAGCCCGCCCAATATCGGTGAGTCGCTTCTCATTGGTTCTCCGGTTAATGAATTCCACTAGACACAACAACATGCAGCTAAATCCCAACAGCTGTTTTTCAAAGGTGGTAAATAAACTTAGTAGTAAGTTTAAGTAGTAAAAATTTTATCACAATACAAAAACACTAAAATTATGTTAGCAGATATAATGTTGCCTCTTGTGGCTGTGTTTTTAAACGATTCTATACTTTTGATGTTTTTTATTTATTTACATTTAGGCCTGGCCCATTGTATATGCCTTGACATAATTTATTATAATTTTTGCTCTTTTTGAGTGAGGGATGGGTTGAAATTATTTTGTGGTATTGAATATTGTGCAAAAAAAGCCCTTTTTATATTCTGTATTAAATGTATTTGCACTCATGGTGGTGTTTTTTTTAAAATGCTTGTTTGCTCCAGTGGAGACCGTATACAGTCGGAGGCTGAACGGCTCCTATCGGCTGGGTCAGCTGGTGCCTACAGCTGTTTACCAGCATATGAAGATGCACAAGAGGATTCTTGGACATCTGTCATCTGTGTACTGCGTCACCTTCGACCGCACTGGTCGCCGCATCTTCACAGTAAGGCATCTGGTTTTGTATTAGTGTGACAGATTCCAGATTTGAATTCGTATGGTCTTGTTGTGAAAAGCATTTTAGATCAGCTTTTGCTTTCTTTTGGAGATTTGGAATATATAAAATACGGCAGGGTCCAAAACTTTGAGGTTGCCAGTGAAAATGTTTCACGTTGGCCTTGCGCCGGTTAGTGTTGTTTTTCATTACAGTTTTGCATTACATTAGGTTATGAAATTAGTAAATTGAAAATTAGTTTGAAATAAGTTGAATTCCATCAGACTGTGTGTGTGTGAAAAATACTGTAGTATGTAATTGTTTGACCTCAGAGGACAAAAATATGAGTCATTATTATGATGCATGAATTAAGAAAGAGGTTTTGATTCATCAATTGATGTTTTATTTATTGTAAGCATTAATTAGGTGGATTTAGGGGTTAATTTTTAATATCAATTTATTTTTTAAGGGGGAACGAACATGACTGGGCAGGATTAAATTAAAGTGTTAATGAATGGAGGAAGTATTTCTACTTGTAAGTTGCATGTATAACGTGCGAGAAGAGAGATCGTTATTTTATAAATTTGCTGTAACACTGTTTTTCTTTTCGTTTGCATTGTTCTATAATGTTTTTGTTTGAACTTAATATTGAATGGCATTCAGTTCAGAGTCACACATGCTGTTTATTTAATGTTTGAGCAGATGCACGAAATTCTGCCTGTGTGTTACATGCCAAACACAAAGAACGTTTTTGTTATTCTATAGATTGATTGTTGGCGTTAAGAGCCGTGTGGCTTTAATAAGATCAGCATCTGTGTAGATGCCTATTATTGAATTTTAAAAGCCATTTCAAAGGAAGCTGCTAAACGTTTTAGGATGCTGTTAAAATGTCTTAATAATAGAGTAGCTGAGGTCAAGACTTTAACCCCACAGAATCCCTCAATTAATATCATGGTCTGAAAGGCTGAAACTTATGGCTCTTTGTTTCAGATGTTGGTTTGGGGTTCAAAGACTTGCGAAGGCAGCTGTGCGCTGTTCACACTTATTCTGTGTGTAGTTACTGCCTATTAAAAGTGCTGCAGGTCTGTAGTGTGTCACAGAGCACCATTAGCAGGGCCCTTGTCTCTTCTGTTTGTGTTTTTTTGTAGCGTGTTTTCAATTGCTGTGGATGAAAGTGTAATGGAATACGTTTATTTTGGGTTTGTTAATGTTTTCAGTGTTTCCCCTAGGTTTACAGCTTTGGGG
>JAZGTI010004798.1:0-27124 GCA_036877585.1 Botia kubotai
ATACATTGAGTATGTGCAATCCCTGGGATCGAACCCATGACCTTGGCGTTGTTAACGCCATGCTCTAACCACTGAGCTACAGGAAAGCATATGTAGAAAAGCATTTTAGAAAGCATTTTAGAAAATCATAGGTAATCCATTGGTCAAAACAATGTTGGAACCCTGGGTATCAAGAACGTAGGTACAGAACTTTACTTGATACAAAGACATGTAATAGTCTTTTAATCACCCTTAACCTTTTCCCCTTAAACCCAATTAAGACACATCATATGCTGTAGAACTGCAGTATACCTTTCTTTTGGCCTTCATTTAACTTTAAGTGAATGAATTCACCACTTGAAAAGTTAAGGTTAAAAGCAAATGTTGTTGAATTGCTACATTGTTGGTAAAGGATCTTGGATTCGGAAATTAAGAGAATCATTTACTTATATAGTTCGCCACATTTCTTTAGAATGATATAAATGGAAATGTGGATTAACTTAATTAACATTTACATTTAGTCATTTAGCAGACACTTTTATCCAAAGCGACTCACAAATGAGGACAAGGAAGCAATTTCAACAACTATAAGAGCAACAATGAATAAGTGCTATAAACAGGTCTCAGGTATTCCACCTGAGGTCTCAAGTATATGACTGTTAATTTGTTTTTCTTCCAGCAATGAAAGCAAACACATACTGAAGGTTTAATATTTCAGCAGACATTGACAGCCATTAACCTCGTCCTTCAACACGATTTGAACAACACTCGCATTTGGTTACACTTGACCGTCTGAGTGAAGTCAGTGGTCATTAAAGAAGAAACGCTCATAAATACATTGATAAGCTGTCAAGCTATACCATGCACTAACTGCTATGTGCATGACACCTGGCAGGCTACAGAGTAAATGGCCCATTGAATGAATGTCTTCACCTCTTCTTTTCATCTCCACTGAAATATTATGAGCCTATGTAATACAAAGCTGCCTTGTTAAAGGTTGGTTTCAAGTTTAAGTGTATCCATATCAACATTTAGCCTGTCTGGCACACCAAAGGCTTTGCACTAGGCATTCCCAACCGTGGTTCCGAAAACGTGTTAAAGACTATCACTCTTAAATTTAGAATTTAGTTGTTTTTATTACCTTTAATATTAGTGACAAATCTGTCTCATAAGGTGCTATTGAGAGACAAAGTGTGATGTAATGTTAAGGAAAGAATGTTTGATGTGGACTCACTGAATTTGGTTGCTGCAAAATGAAGCAAAACTGATGGCAACCATTGACATGGGCTTATTCACTGGCTTTACTTGAGTTTGCTAGAAGCTTTCTGTGCAGATGGAAGTTCAGTAGGAAACTGCCTTTGTAATACAATGTGCATGTCAATGTACATGTCAAACAGGAGCCATATCTGCAGTCTAAGGCCCAACTGAGCATCTTTAAAAGTGCTTTTTAAAAGTTTTTTATGTAAAATTTTGATTGACTTGTTAAAAGATTCTGGAAGTTTGTTTCATGACGTCTCTTCCATGTGTCTTGTACCTAAAAAAATACAAGTAACTGCCTTTGGATAGAGCTAAATGTGATTGGATTGAATAGGCATGTCCTCATGATTCCTGATCCTCTCGTGGTAACTCTGACTGAGGAATAAAATCCCATTTATGTTTGATGGAACTTTGCTAAAATATTCAAGAGTTTACAGCAATAAATATTGTACATATAAATAAACTGCATTTTTAGGATTTTAAGGACATTTCTCAGCAACATAATTAAGTTGCAATCTTTTCAGCCCTGATATTGTAACTCTGAATTCAAACTCTGAAAACAGGAAATAGAATACATGTATTTTGGCCAGTATTTGTAGATTCAATTACGCTAAAATTCAATTATGCTAAAAGTAAATGTCAGTTTTGCTACTGCTGTTTTGGTGGTTTGCTTTTCAAACACACACACACAGGTAGGAAGTTTTAATCTGGTTATATATTTCTGGTTGGTTCTGTGGGCCAGGAGCTCAATATAGGAACATTGCCTCACTCCCTATTAGCCTGTTAAACAGTGACATAATCCTCCCAAAGTCTAGATCAACTACGTAACCTAGCCTATACTCGGCATACTACATAGATTCTGATAAGTGCCCTTAATGACCTGCCTCACACTGAACCCACACTGTAGCCTTCATGCACTGTCATCTGCTATACGACCTCAGAAATTCATATAATCCCATAATCAAGTTTAATAGTTATATTACTGGTCTCAAGAATCTAAAAATCTTATGTATGTATCTATATACAGAGTATGTCCTCAGCCGTGATATTCATCTAAATGTGTAGGAATCAGAAATTGTTTACTAAAAACAACACTTTGAGTGACAGTTGCTTTTGTAATAGTACAGTTAGTCATAAACGTGTTGGTTGCAGCACTCTCATCAGAAGCATGAGGTGTGTATTGTGTCGTGATTGACAGTTCCTTTTCTCTCTTCTCTTTGCTTTAAACATCTTCCATTTTCTTACTGATCTTGCAGTTTCCGTTGGGTAGGCGTGCGGCCTGTGATATCTACTGGCATGGTGTCTCTTTTCATGACAACGAGAACATCGTTTCAGGGCAAGTCAACAAGTTCCCAGGTGAACCTCACAAACAGCAGCACTTGCCATAGTTACACACTCTCTCGCAAGTTATTCAGAGCTGATTATCAAACGGCAGTTTCAGCCAGATCAAAGCATAGTCTTTATCTTCATACAGACATCTCAGTTAATAGATGTTAAATTTGAATGGGAGTTTTTTAATCGCAACAAGAACAAATAGATTTTTATGTATAAAAACATCTGAAAAATGGCTCAGAGTATTTAAGTTTTCAACAAGAAATAAACCTTTAAAGCATTAGGATGGGGCTGTCAGATGTGTGCACATTGCCCTGCAAACATGACTTTTGAAACTAACTTCAAATGAGTTCCTGTAGTTGTTAGTCTAGACTACTTTCTTTACTTTTAAAGGGAGGTTATTAATCATTTACACAGTTTCTTTCACTGTACAGTTGAGCCATAAAAGAGTGCTGACTCATGGGTTGGATGTAATATGTCTGTTTTCATAGCTGTATTGACAGTTGCGTTCACACAGACAGCCTCCAAGCTGTGTGTGTGCGCTATGAACCTACTGGGATCAAATAGCACCAGCACTGAGAGTGATTAAATGGAACTACCGGGAATATAATTCTAAAATCTAATATATTTTGATAGAATAATGCCCAGTAAAATTATAAACAGGAAGAACTAAAGTCATTGCCTGGCCCTTGAGTCATATCTCATTGATTTCTCATTCTGTTCTCATCATCCGCTTTGTCGGTCAGCAGGAATGATAGAGATGCTGCGGAAGATCAACTTAAGCCGTGCGGTGCGTACCATGCAGGAGCTGTTCCCAGAGGAGTACAACTTCTACCCACGCTCCTGGATACTGCCTGAGGAGTACCAGGTCTTCTCCACACAGGTATAACTGAGGGAGAACCCTCAGTGGAACTAAGCAAAACAAAATCGGCTTCAACCAGAATATTTGACAGTTTAAATATCAAAAATGTAACACTTTAATGTTGTTTTTATTATTTAGGAGAAAGATTCTGTCAGTTAGAATTCTGCCACCAAACACTCGTTGTCTTCTATTTTCTGAACAAGCATGTAGCCACACCCCCACACCCAGTTTATTGGTTGAGACAATATTGTTATGCCCAGCACAGTTGCGTAGCTCTAAATGTAATTGCAATTACATTTGGTGCTACACAGACATTATACTTTACCTTTCAATTTATGGCACAGAGAATTATATACAGATTACTACTTCTGTTCCATATGTAAACATTGCCCTATATTTGCACGCCATTTGACAGGATTCGCTTTGTCCTTAGCCACACTCATATTCACAGTGATATTGTGTGAACATTTGATAAGCTTATCTTTATGTACCCTGAAGAATAATTAACAGCCCAGACACAGTGAATGTTTCTGTGACAGAAGTTTGTCTTTCTGCTCTGTTTTCACCAATGATGCTTATCTCTGTTGTGTACCTGTTGGTTTGCTGTAATTGGCTAGTACAGAATCACAGTAAACTGGACTAAGCAGTTTAGTGGCCAGTGTTAACTGATTGTGAATGACAAGTTTGTTACAAGATCTTGCAGTTACAGGATTTGCATATTCCAGCCCCTTCCACATGTTCCAGAATAGCTGCTTCAATATATTTAATATATTTCCCCATTACAAAGTCTTGTTTACATTTGTGTTAAGGTACATGTATACATGTATCTTTTTTGTGTGGGTAAGAAAGACCTAAAATTGGGTTTGTGTAACATTTTGAAGAAAGCTGCAGAGGGCAGCAGAGACCTGTTGAAAGTTGGACAGATTTCAGTAGATGAAAACAGCCAATATTTTCTTCGATTTTCTGATGCATGCTAAAGAAACCTTTACATATATAGAAATATATGGCTTTGTTTACAGTCATACATGCATAAATATGTAAACTCTCTTACATAAACTCTTGAAATCTTTTCAAAAACTGTTTCTCTATTCCTGTTTAGAGGAAGAGGTTTTCTTTTTTTGTTTTCGTTTTGTCAGAAATCTTGAGTTAAATGTATGTTTTGTAATTTTGAGAACTTTATTATCAGTGCATACAATCCTAAACATGACAAAGCTTCTTTTAGTTCTTGTGTAAACATATTGGCATAAATGTGATATTGACATAATAAATCTTAATAAATCTTTTTTTTCCCCTTTTAAGATTCGTCTCCTGAAAGATAGTGACTCCACCCTGAAACCCACTTTCATTGTCAAACCGGACAGCGGTTCCCAGGGCGACGGCATCTACCTCATCCGTGACCCTGCTGACCTTCGGGTTATCTCAGGTTCTCAGATCAAACAGGCTGTTGTTCAAGAATATATCCAAAAACCCCTTCTCATCGATAAACTGAAGTTTGATATCCGTCTCTACGTTCTGGTTCGTTCGTTGGAGCCTTTAGAAATCTATATCGCTAAAGAGGGTCTGTCCAGGTTCTGCACGGAACCCTACCAGGAACCCAGCCAAAAGAACCTCAGTCATGTTTTTATGCACCTTACTAACTATTCCCTTAATGTGCACAGCGGGAACTTTGTCCATTCTGACAGCTGCAGCACAGGCAGTAAACGTACGTTCTCTAGCGTTCTGTACCGCCTGGCATCTAAAGGAGTAGACATCAAGAAGGTTTGGTCAGACATTATTGCTTTGGTTATCAAGACGGTAATTGCACTTGTGCCTGAACTAAGAGTTTATTACCAAGCAGATATACCACCAGGCAAACCAGGACCTACATGTTTTCAGGTATATTTGCATTTAATTCCTATATTTGTTTGTTTGTATGCGTGGCACATTATGTATTTAGGTGGACTACTTGTCTATGGTCTTATATGTTAACATATTTCCTATTAAAACTGTAATTTTGAGTGGGACTTACTGATGTGTTTGTTCCTTTTTTAAATAGCCAGTAGGCTTTAGTGTCAGTGTAATGATTTGCTATTTGCTAATTGCTTGCAGGTGATATTAGGAAGAGGGACATTGTTATTCTAGAGCATTGGATTGGACAAAAATATGTGCAGTGCAAGATGAGTCATGAATATTTTTGGTCCATTTTTACAAAACAGAAAGACAGAATTAACAATACAAATACACTAGCATGTAGATGCCTCAGAACTAGCAAAGGACGGAGCTAGATAGCTCAGAGCTAGCGTACATTGTGAACTCTGACTAAAAGCTATGAAATTCAGGTTTTTGTTTTTAATTAGTGAAAGTAAAAAAAGTTAAAAAGTAGCCAAAAAAAAAACAAAAGATGTGTCTTCGTTGTAGATCTTGGGTTTTGACATCCTGTTGATGAAGAATTTGAAGCCTGTTTTACTGGAGGTCAATGCTAATCCCAGCATGAGGATAGAACATGAGCAGGAGGTGAGATAAACAATGTGGTTTGGTTCAAATAAACAGCTGTCAGTGTGAGAACCATCATGTGCAGAGTATTTAGTTTTGGAAGCTTGAGTTTATTTGAGGCTGAGCCAATGTGGCCAGACAGCTACTGTTGCTCAGATCTTTTCATTAAGTTAACAATTACTGTACTTGTGTTTACAGACTAATGGGAATATAAGCAGTCTGTCAGGATGCTGATTATTGCCATGTTTGTTGCAGGTGTCACCTGGTGTGTTTGAATACGTGCCCAGTCCAGTGGATGAAGAGGTGAAAGTGGGGGTGATCAGAGACACGTTGAGGCTCATGGACCCCGCTCAGAGAAAACGACACGTAATGTGAGTCAAATTAAATTCAGGAAATCCTCTGATGGAATTTTGCACTTGTCTAGCATCGCTTCCTCTATTACAGTCACGGAAATGTGGATGTCTCATGACCTATGAGTGGGTTTGTGTGTCATGCTGTTTGTCTTGAACAGTCACTTTTCATTGTAGCTTATTGTACTCAGTCTATGTAAGCCACATACTGTTTGCACTTAGACTTTATTTAGTGTATGGGCCTGTGGGAAATAAAGGTGAGGCAACTTTTTTTTTAGAGAAAGTGTGGAGTCAGCGTATAGTTTAATTGAGACGTGTATGTGGACATGGGGCAGAAAGGACTCTTTTGGTTAGACATTTTTGTTAGTATCTACCATGCGTGTTTAGTTTGTTGTGTCTGATAAAAAATGAAAAACAGATAATTCATGCTTCATTCACGTGTGTTTAGATGTGTGTGCTTTTAGTCTTGATTTATGGTAAAACTCAAAACCAAATTATCAGACATGTGGCATTGGAAATCAGGCCTGTCATTTTGTGAGTGTGAATGTGTAAAAATAGTAAATTACGCTTTGGTTAGAAGTTTAAAATTACAGATCCCCTTACAGATCATGTAAGATGTTTATCATTTTATCAAAATTAATATTGCTTAGTGTCATTAGTTTTATATTTCTCGTCACACTCCATGTGCTTTATGTTCATAATATTATCATTTTAACTCAGTTTCAATAGAAAACACAGTAGTAGAAAATAGAAAACTCTTTTAAAAACAGTTTATTTTATACTACATACTAAAAACTATTTAGATTCTAGGAGTGATATGTACACACAGAGACGCAACTGTAAGGGAACTGACATTCTAAGAAAGTTCTCCAGATTTCTTGAAGTGTCAAAAACATTTACCTAATCTTTCCCATAGAGGAGTGCATGCTTAAGCAAATGCATATTGGAATACAAATAATAAAATGAGTGAAATAAATCAAAGGGCACACAGTGTTAAAGTTTCACAGCACAATATGTGAATGTTAAATCAATATCTCTTTATCTCACATTCTACTTTGACTTGGTCTGAAATAAACCAGTGAGTTTGAGAGGTTTTTCAGAGGTTTAAGAGATAATTCCCACAAATGACATTGATTTTTATGTTATTACATGATATATGATGTATTGTAGACATAGTATAAGATAATGGTTTTAGGCTGAATATTCACTGTGCATAGCATATTAAATAGCTGTATTAAGCATACATAGCTTTTTCCAGTTGACTAGCTATTGAAGTAGACAGCATCCATCTTTTGCTGCTTTTAATGTTTATTGCTAGAATTTTACATAAGGACACATAAATCTGTGTTTAGACTATGTTTAGTCCTAAACAGGATGACAAAATACCTTATTGCAGACCTTTTATGACCAGGAAACATTTTCTAAAGGTTATCTCTGACCATTTCTTAATGGAAAGATAATAAAAGTATTTAGAATTTTGTAGCCCTTAGAGTATCATCTACCCTTTTAATAGAAAGTGCCATTTACTTTAACATTTTTTAAAAATTCTAAAGCAGATGTTGGAATTTTGTCTGGTTTTATCATTTATCATATTTAGTCATTTGTGTGCCTTAGCGTGTCTCTGTGCAGCTGTATTTTTCGTGACTCGTGTGGTCCTTGGATAAACCTATTAGGTGTGTTTAAGTGTGTAATTAAGTTGTGTCATTAGTACTTTTGCCCTTTAACTCACAAGGGCAATAACCTTCAGGTCAGAAGGCAAGGAAGTGCATCTGCTTAGAGTTACTTACTGCTGCCGAATGCAGTAATCTACACAAGACACTGTTTAGATTCTTGGCCATCTGGCCTCAGTGCACATATGAGTGAATTACTATTTGCTTGGTTGGTTTTATGATTGTTAAATAATTGTTTTTCATTATGTTGTCTGTGGGTGAGCAAAGCAGGAAAGTAATGAGAGAAAATTGTAAGGCATGTTCTTTGAGATGTCCCTCACTGTATGAAGATTTTTTGGTATTGCTGTTCTGTGGTTTGGAGTCCTTCATCCTCTATCCTCCTACACGACAGATGTTCTGTGTGTTGTGTGGTACAGTGCTCTGTTATCATACGCTCGAATAACAAACTTTTGAGTACTTAATGAATATGACATTTACTTTTCCCATGTAGCATCTGAAAATGTTATAAAAGTAAAGCAGCAGGGGAAGAGAGAAACTTCTGCAAAAAATATTCTTTGCAACGGAAACTTGAACAAATTGATTCAGAGTGGCGATGATACGGATGGGGGAATGTGTACTAGACATTGGACAAAAAAAAGAGTATTTGACTCATCTGCAATGACTTTGAGCACAGGAGGTACTTTTGAATTGAAAATGGACTTGGGCATAAATGAAAGGTGTTTTTATTGTCCTTAAATGTTTTTCAAAGACATATCTCATTTGTATTCGGATATGAAATTGCAGTTTATGGTTACTCCTAGCACCCAGACTTTTTTTAAAAGGAATAGTTTACCCAAAAAGAAAATGTCTGTTATTATTTACTCACACTTATGCCATTCCAAAATGTGTTATGTTTTCCATTTAACAAAAAAGCAGATTTTTTTCATAGTGACACTTGCAAGATGACTCATGTGTTATATTATAGAGTAAGTCCGCCAAATCAATATAGTTGTGTTAGAAACGTCTTTGGCGTCAATGGCGTTGCAAGTTGTATTGACCACTTATGGCGCTTTCATTGTGTACTTTTAAAAGTTTGACAGCCCCTGGGCACTAAGTGTTGTGTGTTAAGAGTTGCAAAGCAATTCTTCAGTTTTAGTCGAACTGTTTGCTTGAGGTTGAAGGAAAATATGCATGCAAGTGCATGCGTGTGCGCGTGTGTGCGAGTGCATGAGTGTGTGTGCTGAGCTGTCACTCAACCTGTTTCTATGCCAACAGGACAAATATGGGCGTGGGTTCTCCCGAGGAAGCTATTGTTGTGGAGGCAGGAAGTGATGAGAAAGAAGGTCTGGCAGATTCTCTTCCATCTTTATGTTTAAAGCAAGTCTTCCCAAAATACACCAAGCAGTTTAATTACCTGCGGGTAGTCGAACGCATTGCCGGCATTTTCCTGCGCTTCCTTGGTGTCAAAGGAACCATGAGACTGGGCCCGACCGGGTTTCGCACCTTCATAAGGCAAGTCATTAGTTCAGCTGGTAGAATGTGGAACTAGCAATGCTAAGTTCATGGATTTGATTCTCAGGAAACACAGAAGCTGATCATATTTATTTAAACTTTAACCACTCAAAACTATTCCAGTAATGTATTTTAATTTGATAGAACAAATTAATGAAAAAGCGGTAGAATATTTAGATAATTTAAGCTGTATTGCGTTATCACTGAGAACATGCACTAGGTTCCTTATTTAATTATAGACTGAAATCACTTTTTGCTTTGAGGCTTCAGTTTGATTTGAACGTTATGCTATGGCGCAATTCAGTTAAATTAATATGCTGCTTCTTCCATATTGCCTACTAGTTTAAGTGGCTACTCAGTATGCAATATTTAGGTGCTTACTAACTGTTTTTTCAATGTAGAAACTGCAAGCTGAGTAACAGCAGCTTCTCGATGGCTTCAGTGGACATCCTCTACATTGACATCACTCGCCGCTGGGCTGGAACACTCCCAGACTCCAGAGAGGCAGGCAAGCAGCCCACCAATCATCTTACAATTTACAGCATGTCTTCACACCCCACTGTTGACATGCAATCAAAACGCTGTTAAACATGCACTAATAAAAGACATTTGAAACTGTTCATTGACGCATTTTCCTCAGCACAGTATTGTCAAAATAATTGACAAACAAAGTTATAGATTTATTTGCACAGTACTTGTAAATTGAAAAATAGATGGCCAATCAACTAATGCCAGATAGCTACAATTCTGATTAGCTTTTTTGCGCAGACTTTGAAGTGACACTGGTAATTGGGGACATTTTGAGTGTGTGTGGCAAAGCTAATGTGCCCAGAAGTAATTTTTGCTTTTAAATGAGCGCTGGTAATATTCCTTGTGATGGTGCTTTAGGTTGTTCATGCTAGCATCATTTTCCTGGCGGAACACATGAAATGAATAATGTATATGCCACGGCTTGCTTCTGCTCATCAAAGAAATTAATATATACTTAAATCTCTGTCCCCCTAAATGGCCCAACCGGAATGCTGTGAGCGGAATTCCGTAACGTTTCGGAAAGGTTGCATTGAATTTAGTCATTAGTCCTTTACAGTGGGGAATACACACACACAAATAGATATAGAACATGGGCTATTTATGTGGTGAGAGGAAGGTAATAAGGTTGATATTTATAAATTATAGCAGTGGGTTTAAAGGGGGATTAGCCTGTTTGTCTGTGAGAAGGAGAGGGAGAGATAGCTCTGCCATGATAATCATTAATACATTTTCTAATGAGAAATGCTGACCTGACACCTGGGTGCAAAATGTAAAGATGCATTCGTAAGCCTTCAGAGCAATTTTCATATTCGTCTGCTCTTGTCCATCACTTGGTTCAGTCTGCTTCATTTTACATACTGTAATAATTCATTTGTCTTGTAAAATGAAAATTTATTTAATCCAGCAGTCTTAATGAAATGCTTTATCGATTTTTGCCATCCCCGGTATCATCTATTCATAACATACTCACAAAAGCCATACAGTATTTCTGACCAGCACAGCATGCGGCCTCAATTTTGAAGTTGTTTTTCACTGTGAGGGCTTATTATTGCTCAGTAAATGTAGCCAGGGGAGTGATTTGCAACCGCCTTCAAGCTTCAGCCCAGCGGGCTCCTGGAAATCCTTTACATCAGTTCATGTGGCTTCCAGTTGAAATGTGCAGAAGAGAGAATTTCACTCTTCCTCATCTTTAAAATTTAATCTTTAAAAAGTTTTTCTCTTTAGTCTGAACTTTGCTGTCTGTGTTTCTCTCCTTTAGCGATCAGAAAACAAAATTACCTTGAAAAATCTCTGATGATGATCTGAGATGGTTGATGGTTTAAGCAGGAATATAAATATGCTGTAATTAAGTTTTAATCACTGTTGAGATATGGTTGAGACTGTGCTAAATAATACACAGATGAATCCCCATTAATTAAACCAGAACTGTCATATGTACAGTTCTGATTAATCTCTAAGCCCAGCAGCTTACAGTTCAAATATCACTAAAGTTTTGTATCAGATCTTACATTCCCTTGTTAGCATACCGTTTATGTACCAAATATGTGAAGTCTTGTCAGGTTTGTTTTGGTTTATTTTTTAGTAATAGTAGTGCTGGCATTACCTTGATCTATTTTCAGACCCTAACTATTAAATTTTGGCGTGTAACTAGCCTTACACCATTTGTGTTCCAGACATATATGATACAAATCATGCAATAAAGAGAGGTGTGCACTTTCAAAAGCATTTGTAAATTGCAATTTTCACATTGCAGTAATTAAATTACACCTCTCTGTCTTTCTTTTAGGGATGTCTCTTCAGGCATTTATCGAGGCCTTTTTCTACCTGGCAGCACGCAGGTTTAAGGCTGTACCCCTACGAGAGCAGGTGATCTCATTGCTGGAATTGTGTGAGACTTCCCTTGAGGGACAGGGCCACAGTGAGAAACCACGCCCTCACAGAGCACACACATACGCTAACCCCGCCTCCGCTCACTCATCGGCACCGCCCACACTCAACTCCCCCGCATTGACACGCCGGCATCAACGACAACAGCCGTTGCAACCTTCTGCCAAGGGAAACACAGATAACTGACAATCATTTTCACACGAGCGTTTGTAAGCTGTTATGGGGAAAGTGTGAGTTAATTTAAAGTGTAAAGTATGAAACTAGAGAAATGAACTGAATATTATAACTTACAGAAGGATATGGACATCTCTCATTCACTCTAAGCTTTGTGCAATAGCTCTCTTAAAATGTTTATACATGGCTCAGATCACCGCTAGAACTTAAACATAGATATACAAACTACACTAAATAAAAGGGAGGATATGCATGTTAGTGTGTGTGTGTGTTCTGTTACCACTAACACTCAGGCACACGTTTCAGTGCTGAATGTGTGGACAATTTGCAAGAGCATGCGACTGTCGTTGCATCGCTCATATGCATTTAACCTTCAGGTAATGCGAGCAGCATTAGTGCGAAACAAAGACTGCAGGGACAACAAAGCATCCATGAGAAATCGGGGATGCTGAGATTCAGTGTGTCTTAAAGGGACAGGATACTATACAGTAATACCACTTCAGATAAGCAGCTAATACGTAAAACGGCCACCTATTACTAAGCAAAACAACACGGGGGCCTTTTGTTAGGAAATGGTGTTGATACCAGAATGACACCAAGTGCACTAAATGTTTATGGATTTATTTGTACCCATAGTTTAATTTATTAAAACTTTTGAGAGATCTGTTGTGTTTTTCACAGTGTTTTTAGTTTTACTGGTAGGAAGCGTGACAACGTAAGGTGGATATAAGTAATAAGTGATATGTGTCAGGGGTCTATAGACCAAATTGGACCGCTCACAGGATAACCATATAGTAGTTCTTTACAAAAACAATTGAACCCTTATTTAATATTGCGAGACAATTACATGCATAGACGTAACTAGGCTTGGCTGAGATGTACTTTTGGATGGTGAATAAAGATTGCATTCAAAATTGAATTGTTGCACGAGTTTGTGTTTTGTACATTTTTGTGCTAATGCTTGAATTTAATAATGTCAGAAACATGATAGGCTCATTATTTCTGTAACATCAGAAATTGACCATCAAGGATGATGGTCAATGAGTTAATGATTTTGTTACTCATGGAAACATACAGTAGTGTTTCTCGCATATTTAGTAACGATGGCAACACAGCAGGCGTATGAAATAACTAAATAAAACTTTATTCTAATTGCAAATGTACATAAATTGCACAGCCACACATGTATAGTTCTTAACATGGACAAATTTCTCTGTACATTATTGTTCTTATAATTGCCCTAAACAATGTTCAGCCAATATTTTAAACATACTTACAAAATCTTTTCTACAAGGATTATAAAACAACAGTGTGTATTCATTTATAGATTTGTATGTCGTTTATCTTTATAGCGTTTTTCACATAGCTACTATTTCACATTGACTGCTGAAAAAACAATGAGCAAACAGTTTTACTTCAGAAGTTTTCTAAACGGAACAGAAGCCCAGATAAAGACACATCAGATTAAAAGAACCAAACCTTCCTCATTCGATACTGTTCTATTTTTTGGACGTGCTAGAAGCTTCTCGTGTGATGGAAGCGTAAATAGATACAATGATTCTGCAAGGCCTCAGACCTCATTAAAAACAGAACATGAACGAATGGTGTTACAGCCTCATCTGTCAGGAAGCTTGTGAAAAATAAATATTGATTCCCTGTTGCGCAACCGCACGCTATTCCCAAGTTGAGTTGATCAAAATTGATCAAATGAATTTAAAAGGATCTTAGACACTGAGTTTTCTTAGACAGTGCTAAAGCAATTAGTACATGCAAAACTACTTTATCAGGTCATAAATAAGGCCATTTGATTGGCTGAGGTATTTGACAGTCCAATCATATGTTTTTAATACAGTCCAATCATTTGTACAAAAACCCTTTGGCTATGTGTACATTGGCCACAATGTTAATATGGATAAAAATAAAGCAATGAAAATGGGTCAGACAGTGCTATGATGTAAAGGTACTTTACTGGCTTATTAACGAGCGCCTTAAGTTTGCTACTTATTCATGAAGTAAACTCAAGGTGGACACAAAGAAGGACTTCAGTCCAGGGAAAAAGTGCATAGTCCTCAGAGGCATTTCAGAAGCAGGAGTGAGGGATGCAGTTTGTGCTTGTAAATCTTGTGAATGTTGTCCACCTCTTGCCAGACTGGTGCCTCTCAATCTGATACCACATTTCAGAAACAAATCAGAATTAAGAAAATAAAAACAACAACTTTATTCCCGCCTTCGCTCCACCTCAGCGTCGCTTTATATAATATTGTAATTTATATAAATTATATCCACATAATACTCCAACATACAGCCCATATACAGAGAGGTCTCCTTAAAATATCAGAAAAAATAACATTTCTATTTTACGCGTCCCATCTTACATATCTGCATTTCTTTGCAACAAAATAAAGACATATGTATCTGTCTTACAGACAAAAATAAAAAAGCAAGTTTAAGGTAAAACTGCAGCTATTCGCTACACCTCAGTGCTGAGCATCATAAACACAACGTTTTATGTTTATTAAAATAATACAAAAATATACAAACTCTAAATGCTGAAATGGCAAGCGTGTGGCGAAGTGTACTGATGAGGCAACACAACAAAAATCGCACATAAATAAACACTCCTTAAAAAAAGAGACTATGAATATCTCCTTTTCAAGGAAACCACTTGAGCAAAGAGAACATGGGATGCAAACTGAGACCACCCAGCTTCACACCAGGACAAATTAATGCTCGACTGTCTCATTGTGGGAAGGGAACATGACATAATGGCAGTTATTGAAACCAACAAGCCAAAATCATGTAGTGTTCACTCTGTCTGAGCTGGCCGTGCTAATTCAAGGTGTTGTCATTCTTAAAATTGACCAGGATTAACTTGTAGTATATTCATTACAGAGTGAAATATTAATTAATTAAATATTCATTTTAATATTAATGCCATAAAAAAACATAAAATATGGAAAACGTAAAATATATTCTTTGTAAAATCTATGTACATTAAAATGTTTCATAGATGTTCACCTTCACTGTAAAAATAATTTACCAAGGAATATTCAGAGTCTTTTTTAAGGCATCTCATGACGGAGATACAAAGTGCACTATTTAGGGACAACTGGTAAAAACAGAAACAGGAAGTGACATAATTAGACAGGATATGGAGGAGCGCAGTAAAAGTGGTTCATTCTTTAGTTTCAGTCATTTCCAAAGGTTTCCAATGCCATCATAAATAAATGTAACACACAAATTCTAGAATTTTAAAATGTCATATAGAGAACACCTATTTTGAAGCAAGTAAAGTGACTTGAGAAGGAAACTGCAGGCTAGAAGGTCTTTGTATCAACTGTATGGTGCAGCATTTTGTATTTTACAGTTAGCTGCTGTGGCTTATCAATGAACATCTAGTGGTGTGTCCTAAATGATTTTGAACAGTAGTCTCAACAGGCCACGTATCAAGTGGACTCCACAGCACAAACATTCAGTATACCAGCTGTAAAAGATGGTCAAGCCTCACTTGCATTGATTTTTCTCAGTATTCACTTACAACATATTTACACACTTGCCTATGTCCTCTCACTTTATTCCATTCTCTTTCTGGATCATGGTGCCATTGGGCTACATTCAGCAGTTGGAACTGTTACGAAACTCTCCGTTCTCGGTGATCTGCAGCTTGGTAGGGTTGGTGGGAGAGATTCCGTTGCGCGTCTGCATGCTGTAGCGCTCCTTCAGCTGTGACAGCGCGCTCATTAGCCTCGCGTTAGCCGCGTCGAGAGATGCTATCCGTTTCTCCTGCAGAAAGAGAGCAGGAGAGAGTCAGAGATAGAGAGAGATTGTTTCGAACATCTGGCATTTTACAAATCCTAAATCCTATTACTATACCAACCAGCTAAATTTCAAGCCTTGCAAAGGTTTTTTATGAGTAAGTGGATGTTTACAGCTACAAACGAGGTTTCAAAAACAATAAAGAAAAAGACAAAGTGAGGAATTTAAAGCCCTCACAGAGTAACTTTTGCTACGTGGCAGTTGGGCTCAAGTGTTTTTTGTTATTGTTAAGGTGATGGTTAGTTCTCATTAACTTCAACTCATCTCCGAATGTTAATCTGATAACTAACACATTAATTTTTTAGCTGTAAAGCGAGTTCTGTCAATAATTATAAGCTCATAATTTTTAAAATGTGTTTTCAAAAGTAAATGTTTAATCACAGCATAAGTGCATCTCTGCAGGCAAAGCCAACAGTTAAGACTGACGATACATGGCTGTTTAATCTGCAACTTTATCAATTCCACTGTATATTTTATTCTATATTATATTCCCTACTATTTACATTCTGTTTTATCGGTTATAGATTTTCAAATTTTTATTATAAATATTTAATATCACTGCAGGTGCGGTGTAAGCATATACAATTTTCACTCACTACTACACATGTACGTGTTGTAAGCTGATATGACAATAAAACTGTTTTGATTGATTTGATGTTTTAGGTTTTATATTGTTTATGATTCGTTTAACTTTGCAAAACTGTATTAACAATACGACTTGTTGGTAATTACAAATAATAACATGGCTGTGATGATGTTGCCTCTGGTTTGTGCCTGTGACCAAATCAGTCACAAGTTATGATGTTATTCCTGACAACACTCATTGTGTGTTTAATTGCTTATTTATCTCCTACATGAAAGGGAAAGAAAGTGCAGTTTCTTTGGAAACCAAGATGCTAAAAAAATAATGCTCATCTATGCCACAAATTACAATAAATACAAACTTTGCTCAGAAGAGAGATCCGCTGTAATAACTATATTGCTATACAGTTATGTCTCAATTAACATGTATATAAATCTTTTGCTGAATGCACACTGTATTGCCAAGTAAAGTGTTACAAAGTCTATTTTGTTGCTCAGGGAGTTAACATTACCCAGGAATACTGACACTGGAGCTGGCCTGCTTGGTGTAATTTTAAAGGGCATGGATTTCCATTCTGACAAATACATTATAGCATTTTGTTTTGTAGACCACAACCATACAACATTAAACCAGCAACCCCCAGGAAATCCCTGAATTGAATAAATGCTATTCATTTGTGGCTCTTCCACACACACACACACACACACACACACACAAGTCAAAGCCACAGGATTTTCCTTTGAAAGATAAAACCGGCATCGATGTGGGATGTCAAATATTAGCATTACAAATGATTAATGATGATATTTTGGCTGATAATTTTACACCTTTTTAAAGCACTTGCTTCATAAATAATGCAGGAGGATTTCCTGATATAATGGCAGACGCTTTGTGATAAAAATGCGATAAAAATATAAACATTTTGCAATATTATACATAGAAATTGTGAGAGAGCAAGCAGGAAATAATTAAGAGGAAGGTGGGATTGGGGAATGACACAAGCCAGACTTAAACTAGCATTGCCCATGACACCTTAAACAATGCATGACTTCCATTAAATTCTTAATCATAACATGCAAACATGTTTTGAATATGAAAAGATGCTGAATATAATAAAACTGATTTAAATTATTGAAAAGTTCATACTACAAAACTAAAACTACAAATTTGAAGTAAATCATTTGGAAACACCTTTGTGCAAGTGTTTGTCACTCATACCTGCGCGTCAATGATCTTCTGCTTGGAGTCCACCATAGCCTGCATGTCAGCATGATCTTTCTTCAGTTCCTCCTCCACAGACATCAACCTGCATCAACACAAAACATCAACACACTCAGTCCACCCTCATTATATCCATCCATTCTGCCTTTGATCTAGTGCTTGAAGCCATAAATAACTGCCCTATAACATCAGTCTTGGGGGAAAACGGGTCTCTGTAAATTCTGTCTTGAGGAAAGCAAACAGTCTTTGAAGAGCTCTCTATCTACTCAGATTGCCACTAATACACTGGTAGCTGAGGGCAGACTGACGCTCTGACCTACACGATTGTGTCACCTTGGCAGGCAGCATTTCAGGGCAGAAATAGCATCTTATTCCCTAACCACCTGCAAACCAGAGTGTTTTCATTTGTCATTCTTTTCAGCACCAGCAGGCATCCTTTCTATGTAAATTAGACACATTATAGATTGTGCCTCGCAATTAATGCACGCAGGAGGTAAACATATCCAGACGCTATATATTTCCAGTAAAATATACCAGGTCACGTAGCCTGCTGCATCTTGCACTGACACAACAATCCGAATCTGCCCGCAAGATTGGAAACTGCAGCGTGCAAATTGTTCTCAACAAAGATTTAGTAGGCGTATTTCTGCTGTTACCTGATTTGCATAATTCCTTTAGTGAACCAGGCGTTGAAACAACACAAAAGGTGCGTGCAAATAAACAGCATTTTCAACAGATGCTATTCATTTTTGTTGATATATATATATATCAACAAAAATGAATAAAAATGAATCTCTCTCTCTCTCTCTTTCTATATATATATATATATATATATATATAACCTCTGTTTATATATTTAAACTGAATTCCCATCTTTCAAGACAACCATTTTTTCAATGAACCTGCTAATGATGCCCTTCATCTGCAGGTCTTTGTCTTCCTGTTGCCGCCTCAGCCTCTCCTCTGACTCCTCCAGTCGTGCCTGGTACTCCAGTAACATCTTCTGAGCCTGGTCCTCCTGCCCCTTCAGCCGAGCCTCATATTCCTCCAGCCTCTGAACTGACACTCGCAGCCTTTCCTGCAGCATACTGATCTCTGCCTGATACTGACACACACACACACACACACACACACACACAAAACCATTTATCTTTTTGTCTTGTGACATCTCTTTCTAAACAGCAGCTGTCCCTGAACATTGAGATCTGTGACATGAATATAACATTTGCTTTGAAATGTAATTGTAATTTGTATGTGGCTTCACTTGTGCACTCAGTGTAGTGTCTCAATCACTATAGTGATTCAATCAGTCATGTGCACAGACCCCCCCTTGCTTCAATGGGAAGCCAGGCAAGACTCGCAGGTGACATCTACTAGCTCCATGCTGGCTAATAAGCACTTACATGTTTTATGCAGTTTGTACAGATTATTAATAAAGATGAAGTGTGATTTCTGTGGCACTTATCGCCAGCCCCTTTACATCTCAGCCCCTTTTGATTGGCCAAACAAGTAGTCCCGCCCACAAACTCACAACACTGGTTGAACTACAGTTGATATGTCAGGTCATCCCCACAAACAAAGCAATATTGAAAGAGTAACAAATCCATATCATTTACACTGCTAATGTAGCTACCTACAGCTGTCTCTAAACATAAAAAACTTAAAACTTAAAATCCTAATATTACAAGTTAAAATCTTAATATTAAAAACAGACACTTAACCTTTCCAGTCTCTATGCAGAAACCCTCAAATCAGAGCAAGATAATGTTGGCGCAGTTGCAGTTTGAGAGAATTCTCCTGATGACTCATTTCGGAGTGTCTTGCATGAGTCTGATTGTCTGCTGCTGTGAACAGGTAAGTGTAGGTGTGTGCGTTTGGGGGGAAGGGGATTTTACCTTTTCAGCTTGCATGTGCTCATCTCTGCTCAGCTCTGTCTCAGACTCCTGCTCTATATATGGCACATTCATCAACCAGGCAGCAGTGCGGTCCAGTGCGCTGGGGTTCACAGGGGAGGGGGCCTGTGGGACGCACACACAAATACACACGCGCATAAATAAACTGAAGATAAGACAAGATACAAACACACACACACAAAGAAGTAATACCAGGGGTATCACATACCCAATAGGCAAAACAGTCAGACAAATCCAATCAGGCTTGAGGACTTTTAGCATGATGTAATGCTGTATAAAGGGAGTATGCATGCCACATAAACATGATTATGTAGCATTAATTATGATGCATGAGGTCACAGGAGTAGCCCTTCCTTTCACACAGGATTTAGTTCATGCTAAATATTGATCATGAAATTATTACTATAATTTGTATATATTTATAATTTCCAACGCCAAACTACAAATTATATATTTAATAATATATTTGATATATTTTTTAAATATTGTTTTGTTTGCCAGTAAAAATAGCTAAAAATTATTAAAACAATGTACATTTAGTCAGCTAGCAGAACAATACAAGATAATAAGAACTATCCTAAATTCAGTTTTTTACCCTATTGGCAAATTGTTTTCTTGTTGTAAGCATAAGCCTTATTAAATTTTGTCAAAACAAGAAAAATTGCCAAAGGGGTAACAACTTAATTATCTGAAAGTCTTAATATCTCAAACAATTTTGCTTCTTAGGTGACAAAAGCACAGAGTTAGAGTTTTGTTTTTTGCATTGAATGCACATGTAGAGAAGGCTAGCTGTCATGGGGAGGTCATCACAAGGGGACAGGAGTCAAAAATCTAATGACATGAATGTGGTTTTTTGTACCTTTGTTGGTTTCAAACACCGATTTTGTTTTAATAAAAATAAATTATTGTGCCCTGCCACTGTTATATGGGGGTCACACGGTGGCAACAACTATTATTATAACCTAATATTTTACTGTATTTCCTATACAGAAATTGATTTAAAAAAAAGACAAATGTTTATCTTAGAAAAAAGTGACAAATAGTTCCATTTTGTTTCATCCATTTTGAGCTGTTACGGGTTAGTCTGGTGAACGAAGGGAGATGTTTTTGTCAAGGTAGAGAAAAATTATTGCAAAACCTTTTCACAGAAAGCGTAAAGATTTCTCTGTCAGAGAAAGAACCAGGATGGGCCTTGTGATGTAATTAGCGTGTGCGCTGTTGCTATAGACGATGGGCTGCCTCAGGGTTTTCATCAATCAACTGAAGCAATCAATCAATTCCCAGGAAAGAGAGCAATGCATTGTGGATATGACAAATGCCCTTCCTGTCTGCTGCATTGTCAAACTGTTAAGAGAAATGACTGCCAGTGGCAACAGTCAATAGCTGGGGGTTGATGATTACTAGCATGCTAAACCCACCGATTTAATTAAAACCAATAACTCAGACCTACCACAGGTTGTATTAACAATACCAGGTTAAGTTTTGATAAAGACACATATTAAAGAGTCCACATCACAGACAGATTAAAAGACACAGACACATGTACAAAAAGCAGATTCATTTTACGCAACTAGCGCTGTATTTATCTGCAACACTAGATTTTGTTTTTTATATGCTGAGTAACATAGCTGCACACACTTGTTTATGCTGGGCTCGATGCTTTGATTCTGGACTGTCGCCTTTGGAAGAGGAACTCTGCTGTCGAAGTCGCGCGCCATTTCCGGGCCAATCAGGTGATGATGACATCATAGTATTATTAGAAGGACGTGGATAGGGGGTGGAGTTCAACAGATTAGGTGGAGTTCGCCCTCTGGGTGCAGTCTGTGTGGGAGGTGGTGGCTGGTCAATCCGCCGCTGAGGACCGGCGCTACTCTGTCGTGGTACCGTAGGCTGGTTTCCGTCAGTCAGTGATAGCTGTCTTCTAGAGAAATCTCCAGAGCGTCTCACAAACTCCTCCCCCACCCCACCCGTCTGGGTAAGGAAGGTGTGCTTGGTTCCACCAAAACCCTCATCGTTGTTGCTATGGGAACTGACAGAGCTGTGACATTCTGACCCAGAATCGCCACTCGCTGTGCCTCTAGGTGATACAGGCAACCCTGCAGCCATCTGGTACACTGGATTCTGAAAGGAAAGTGGAGCCAATAGCTGTGTAGGCCTGCCTGGGGCCCCCTCTGCTCCTGGAGTAGTGGGAGTCTGTCCTGGCCTATGAAGAGTGGGACCTCCAGCAAGATTACCTTGAGGAGTCCGTGCATTCCAAGGAACCATGGCACCCTCACCTAAGCCTTCTGAGGTTACCCCTGCTGAGATGGCAATGGGTTCTAATGCCCTGGCCGCTTCCTGGAGGTCTACCATGGAGAGACTCTTGCCACCATTGGCCAAACCTAGGTCGGGTTCATTGGCCTCAGAGTAGCTTGAGCTGCGGGCAGGGGAGCCCTGAAGGCCAGAAGACCGTGTAACAAAGAAGAGGTCTTTATTTTCAGGGGTGGGAGAAGGGAGGCGTGTGAAGTCCACCGGGCTGGTAAAAAACAGAGAAATAAGCAGAAAAGTGTTAGTGCACTCAAATTAACAAAGATTAACACAGAAGCTATTAACCTGTCCCCAGTCAATACATTTACATTTATGAATTTTGGCAGATGCTTTTATCCAAAGTGACTTAAAGTGCATTCAAGATATACAACTTATCAGTACATGTTCCCTGGGAATTGAACCCACAACTTTTGCGCTGCTGACGCAATGCTCTACCACTTCAAGTCCACAAAGCAAACCAAAATAAGACGGTTTAGCCTACGGAGGATTTCCTAGTTGCGTCATCTGCTGTTCCTGTCGCCTGGTGACAGCGTGGGACAGAGCAAAGACGATTCTGACTTTATAAAACAAATATGGAGCCAGAAATTCTATTATAGAAAATGAGATGCATTGCTGTAGATCAAACTAACCAACAGTATGTCAAATTAACCAGCTTTTGAAACATACACAGTAAAAAAGCATTAATATAACTGTAAACGTCATATATAATATTAAAACACTGACAGAAACCCTTTTACTGCATATTATGTATTTTTATTTAACTAAAGTTTAAAATGTTTATTTAAAAATATTCAGCCATTACAGGTGCACAATGAATCTTGAGATAGCCGAGGCTGTGAAGGATCCATTCGTTCTATTCCAAGGGAAAGAAGGCCGCATTTCGAGGCCGCATTTGAGGGAGTTTTCAAAATGGGACAGCCTTTGTCACGCCGCTGTGACGCATTCAATCTTGGAATGCAGCCTACAGAGGAAGCAGCCTCTGAATTGGGACACAGCTTAGGTGTCTTACAAAGTATATTCCTTTTAGGAAGCATAGGAGACTCACATAACAATCACAAAAAAACTGATTCCAATAGAGTGTAGTGTATATTGCTAAGATAACACCTTGACAGACTAAGCATAAAATACACAGCAATATACACACACAAATACACACAAATATAAATAAAATAATCATTGTTTAAGCACATTGACCCCATGTTTTGATGTTTTTCACTGAGCTTGCTGCAATGCATTCTGGGATTGCCTTCAATGCAAAGAATACATGCCAAAGCGTGTCACTAGGCAGATGACTAGATTTCACATTTCAATCATGAAACCCTCAACACAGAGGAACTTGTGAGAGGTGTAACTTTTCATAACTCCTTTATCTTTCTCAAACACGCACGACTGTCATGCTAGACAGTTCCAGACAGGTATTAACCACCAAGTCAAAGCAGCAGAGCGAATGCAGAATCTTCCTCCAGCCAGCCTGTGTTTATTGTCTAGATATCAGCAAGAAAAACCTGCTAATTTATTTCATCATAATCTCAGCCCAGACATCCCCCCCAACCACCACTTCAATCTGCTTTCTCCTCTCAGCCTCTCTCACTTTTGATCCCCGTATATATATTTTCTATATATATATCTTCCCTTTCTCTGAGTATGTGTATGTGTGCATGCGTGTGTGAACTACAATTAAAGGCCTCTCATTCTCTCTGGCTCTCATAAATGTCAGTAGGGAATTAGCAGTGAGCCAGACAGATAAAGATGAGCCTTTCTCTTTAGAGGAGCAGCCTGCTGGATAAAGTAAGGGCGCACTCGTAAGAGTGGAGGCTCGGGGCAAGAAGAGCAGAACTGTCTTTATGGCTAAAAGGGACAGATAACATTAAAGCCATGAAAATCAAAATATTCTATTCTTACTTAGGAATTATTGCAGTGTTTATTAAATGATTTATCCATGCACATCATTGTTTTAAAATTCATGTCCTCGTAATCTTTATTCAAAATATGAAAATGTACTTTCCCCTGGTGATGATGTTAGTCTGACGACTTGGGCGGAGCCAGAGCTGTTAACCACTCCCCTCCAATGGTCAGTCTACTGTTAGCTTTTAATCGCCTACTATTCAAAGTCCAATTAATTCCCAATGCAAAAAACAAGTCACGCCCCCCATTTCTCTGTTTTACTCTGAATTACATCATATCACTGAAATCCATTGTCCATGCCAATAGGGTAAATATAATTCTTATTATACTTTATTCATCTTGTTTAAAGGAAGTTCAGTTATTTTTACTGGAAAACAAGTCAAAAATACTTTAGTATATAGTATAAAGTATTTAGTCCAGCGTTTACACATTTATCTCTTACCCTGGTAGGTCATTGTCAATAGCCATCTTTTGCAATCCAGTGGAGATGCTGCACCCTGGTTCTGGGGGGGAGGGGACGCGGTCAGCAGCACCACTCATCTGTACATTTGTCGGGTTTGTTAACGCTGTATGAACGTCCCTCAGTATTCTGGGTAACGGGCCAAGCTTGGAGGCAGCACTCTGAGAACAAACATGGCATCCCATTGAACATTACCCCACATAATTAAAAAAAAACCTTGTATTTAGGACATCTCTTTATACCCCTGGGTAAATCAAGAATTGGATATCAATGACTGCATGGAAATGGGTTGTCCATCACTCACTTACTTCACTGAGTCTGAGTGTCCCTAAATTCCCTATTAGTGATAGACCAACATAACCACCAGTCAGATTGATCAGTGCTCATTTTGAGATATTTGGCATTGGCTGACCTGCTTGTTCGATTAATTGAAGTTTAAAAGCCAACCTCTGCTGCTTTATGTGTAATGTGATGAATGTGACTTGATATGTGTGATGTAAAATGTGATGAGTGTGATGTGATGTTTTTGTTTTGAAAGTGATGTTTATTTCGTGATGTGAAATGTGATGAGTGTGATGTGATGTTTTTGTTTCGAAAGTGATGTATATTTTGTGATGTGAAATGTGATGAGTGTGATGTGATGTTTTTGTTTTGAAAGTGATGTATATTTTGTGATGTGAAATGTGATGAGTGTGATGTGATGTTTTTGTTTTGAAAGTGATGTATATTTTGTGATGTGAAATGTGATAAATGTGATGTGAAGGGTTTTGTGAACTGATATGCGTTACATTTTAAAACTAAAGAGACACTTATGAGACAAACTTCAAACAATTATTTCAGACCAACTCTTTAATAAAAAAGTTAATAATAATAATAATAATAATATGCATTTAATAATGCATAAAAAGTTTGACTACATTTTCAATTCTTGCTTGATTCAGTGGTGCTCTGGCATACAGGCACAGGTGAGTACTGTAACTATGGAGAAATTTGACATGCCTACTTTGCTAAAGTGAATTTTGCAAGACTTTTCTTTCAGTGTGGACAGTCTGTGCAAACACAGCAGCTATATTTGGCTTTTAAGTGGAAAAGGGTGAGAGGGATTGTTTATTTCAGAAATACATTTACATAAAGATAAAAATAAACATGGTGAACTCATCTCATGAGGTCTGAAAAACAGTGAAAGCAACAAACTGGGGGATTTTAAAAGCTTGAATGTTGCAGCCTAGGGGCAATTTTTCACATCCGTCCACCTACTCAGAGATCAGGCGGAAAATTGGATATTTAAAACATTCATACTGGGGCGTCAACTGCCTTGTCACGACGCTGTCCTAAATTAACTCAAAAAGCTGTACTGTCATCAGAGAACATACACTACACATCCGTGACTGCGGATACCTGAACACCCACATGTGCATGTTGAATATTTATTTACAAATCTATGGTAAGTTATATGGTTCCCCTTATGCTGCTAGAACAGCTTCCATCACTCTTATAAGACTTCACACAAAATGCCTGTGGGGATTTGGTCCCATTCAGACACAAGAACATCAGGCGTTCACACTGGCCGATGGGGGTCCGGCTCACAGTCATAGCAAAGGTTCAATGGGCTTCATGTCTGGGATTTGTGCAGGCCAGTTCTTGCACACCAGACCTGAACTATTTCCCTTCAACCTATCAACAGTGTCCTTTAATATGACCCATTCTACCAATAATGTTTGTCTAAGGAGATTAGCTGTGTATTTGATTAGCAATGGGAGTAGCTGGAATTCTCCTGAAAATCTCTTATTTATTAAAGTTTTAAACAGAACCCTGCTGCAGGATAAAGTGACTCACCTGGTCCATTTGGGATACGACCTCAGCTAGCAGGGAGTGCAGTTTGGAGAGCTCTCGGCCCAGATCAATGTAACCCTCAAAGCCTGCCGTATTTGAGATAGTCTCTGGGTTGGAGATCTCCAGCAAAAAGCGCTGCATGTTGGTCCACTCCTGCTCCAAGAACTGATTCATGAAGGACATGTACTCCTCCTTATTACCAAACCTGAGAGGAAGACAGAGCAATAAAGGCTTTGTTGACAAGTTATAAAAACTCAGTTAACCATTTGAATGATTACATTAGGATAATTATAAGGACAATTCATCGATTTAAATATTTAGTGATTACTCTCATAATTTTTTCATAGTTAAGGCATTTAGTTCCTTCTAAAATAATTATAATTATATGAAGACACGTGTAATTATTAGGTTCAGCCATCTGGGAACACTCATTCTATACAAGGAAACTGTCATTTATTAAACTGCATCAATATACACAGGAAATGCAAACACGTTCATGTAAATTTCCAGTAATTTAATAAAAAACAGCTTTCTTTACACTCCTTCATCTCTCTCTCTCTCTCTCTCCCTCTCTATCCAAATATGTACACAGACACAAAACTAAATTAAATCCTTACTTAGTGAAGTTTGCAAGGTTCTGTGTAACCTTGGCGATAAGCGTGAGTGTGCGTGCAGTACGGTCATCTGGGTATTCCTGCATCAGGTTGAACAGTGAAGGCGACATGATGGCCGGACACAGAAAACGCAAAAACAAAGAAGCGCTGATAAGCCGCTCGCTGATGTCTGGTCGTCCCCGGTTACCACATTCGTGTCTCCACGATGCAAACACCTCCTTAAGTTCTCGTGGAAACACACTGTTGAGGCCATCACAGAGAGTTGAACGCTGACATATAAAAGTGTTATATTATGCTCTGTATGTTTTAGTATAGAATATCAGACCTCAATAATTACATCTTTGCTGTTGTGAAAGCACTCTTTGGATATCACTCCTGTTATCTGTTTAATACTTAATAATTGAGGTTTGCACATTGGAACAGCTATTGTACTTATGACCCAAAGAAATAATGGAGAGCAAAATAAG
>JAZGTI010004799.1:0-27124 GCA_036877585.1 Botia kubotai
GGCCCCTATAGAACTTACAAGATTTCAATAATCATATATGTAGATACTGGCCCCTATAGAACTTACAAGATTTCAATAATCATATATGTAGATACATCAATAATCGAGTGGATGTTTTTTCAGTTTCATCTGTTCAGACATCTGTCGATTCTCTTATCTACATGTTTACAATCACATTTGGTTTATCAAGGAACATTTTTGGCATGTTGCTGTTAGTGTTGTGATCATCTAAATGTCACTTCCTGTCTTTAAGTGTCTTTCTCAGCTAAAATCAAGTGTGTGTATATCGTGTGACTTTTTTAACTGTAACTCTGTAACTGTAATGTGGCGATTAATTGCTCAGCCAGTAATTTGTTTTTACAGCTTTGATGTGATGTTAATGCTGTGCTTGTTCTGTTCACAGGAACATCAGAACAGAATCACATGACTTGTGCAATTCTAGAAGAAGTGATTTGTTGGCATTTGGGGTCTGTGTTTATAGTTTATAGTAGAACAAGACTGTGTGTTGCTGTTTACATCTGAGAAACTGTGCTGTACAGCCCATATAATTTAAACACCATGATTAAATGATTTTTCCTTCTTCTGGGCAGTTTATCCCCTTCTTGTCTGTTTCTGTACATCAAACTGCATTACACTGACAGCTAACACCTGCTCTCCAAACCTGTAGACCTCAAAGCAGAAAGAAATACAAAAACAACAGGCTGCAGAATAGACTGTTGCAGTTTTAATTTAGTTGTATATTTAAGGACTGTTTGAACAGTGCAGTTTAATGTTTGCTGATGGCATTTGAAATGGATTTGCTGTATTTGTAACTAAAACGCTGCAGGTTTGGTTATCTGTCTCTCTTTTACACATACAATCGTACCTATAATGTTTCAATGAAACGTTTCAAACTGTAATAGCTTCTCAATGCTTTAAACAGACCAATTAAATGTGTGAAAACACAGCTGTGTGACTCTGTCTTACAAAGCTAAATTATGTAGCTCAAGTGGAATTATATGAACATATTTCTAAGAGCAAACATCACAAGTCAATCCAAACCAAAATTTGAAGTCACTCCTTGACTTGGTTTCCATGGGAACGTTCCCATACAAGCGAGCTTGCATTGCTCACTACAGATGTGTTGATCTATCAACATAACTGAAAATAATACAAACAAACAGTAGTAGAGTAACAGAGTAACAGACCGGTTAACTCCACACTGGTCACACTCTCAGAAGTGTCGCTATAGCTACTGAAGCGATAAGCTAAGTTGTGTGTTTTCACAGGAGCCTCAGAGAATCAAGAGATGATGTTTTGGGCCTCACAGCTCATTTCACAGTCGTTTTGGCAGCAGACGGTTTGTGGGATGTTTTGTCTGTTTTGAAATTGGCAGGTGGAATGAGCTTTCAGTGCTCGTCTGAAACGAACTGCTCAGTTTACCAAATATCTTTCCAAAAGATATATTTCAGATTCCTTAACGCACAGGAATGCTGACATGACCAGTTATAATGAAATCAAGAGCAACACAAACGACAATTTATTCGTTACTCTCAACATGAGGATGAAGATAAAGTGAAAGTTGTAGATGATTTTCAGAATTCTCTCTCTTGCTTTAATGACCTGAGCTGCATGAACGCCACAGATTTAACCAAACGTGAGGATTCTTCATACAAGTGTTGTGGAGGAAATAAATGACAATATGAATATTAGAAAAGTAAAATAATGCACAGTTCTTTGTATTATAACAATAGCTGGTGTATGTATAATTTCTGAATATTTTATTGAAACAATTGTTCATGGTTTTCTCTTTAATTACTGGTGATTTACACCAATAAAACTTTACTGTGCAGAAACTCTGTTAAGGGCTGCCCGTAGAAACCCAATACAGATTCATTAAACCAGTTTACAAACATACATTAAATTATAAACATTAAATTATAACAATAAAACATTAAATTATAATCTGTTGTGACTGCAGAAATGTTATAACTACAGGAGTTTTACTGAAGCATGACATACTGGTTTAATAATTAGATTAGATTAGATTAGATTAGATTCAACTTTATTGTCACTGCACATGTGGGTACAAGGCAACGAAATACAGTTAGCATCCAACCAGAAGTGCATTTTTACAGTGCAAGTAGTGTCTATATAATATATATATATAATCAACAATAAACACAATTCAGTAAAATTATTCAAACTATAAATGTATATTCTTCATTTCTTATCATAAAGACATGGCATTTCTCATAGTTTATAAAAATTAAAGCAGTTAATTAAATTAAATTAAATAAAAAAATAAACTTCAGCTGAATGCTTGAATTGACGAGCTGAATTAAAAACTAAATTGTTTTTGATCTGTATAATACACAGTATAATATTGTGATGTTGTTTTGGTTCATCATTTAGCATATTTATGTGGAGCAGGGCAGCTGTATCCGGGGACTAACAGTAGAACAAACACTGAATTCATGTCAAACAAAATTATGTTTAATTTCAGAAACAATTTTACATTTGATGTAAACAGTCCAGCCTGCCAGACAAACATCATCCCACACAATCATAACCTCAGACAGAGGCACTGTGCTGTTTCCCCTTAATCACACCTTCACTCTTACAGTAAAAATTACCTGCTGTAATATAGAATAATTCATGTCTCACATTTATATGACCATTCATTTAATTTGTAAAAATAGTCACTAGAATGTTTGTGACATAAGATTGTCTTATAGTATTTCATTGTTCACTCATTTCATGTACGTTATATGTTAAAAACTAAAACAAACGTAATGCATATGTGTCTTTAAAAAAAACTGATGCCCTAACAGAAGGTCATTTAAAACATTTGACAGCTGTGTCCTCACTATTTTAACACACTTACTGTAATATTTCAGTCAATGCAGTATTTACTACAATACTAGTATTTACTAATACAGTATTTATTGTTTAAAATCAGGCAATATTACAGTCAGCCTTCATCCTGAGGGTCCGCATTCCCCTGCTGTAAGGTCAGCATAGATCTCTGGGGAGTTTGACACAAAATTTCTCCTGCATTTATCAAATATTTTTATATTTGTTTTTTAATTATAGAACATGGTTCTATTGCAGACACTGTGCACTGTAAACATCAGAAGATTGTCTGTCTGTCTGTGATGACAATTAACTAAAGCTGAAAATCTATTTGAAACCATCCTTTAGTCCCAATGCATTTATTCATTAACGTAAATGCTAGATTATTAGTTAATTACTTAACATTAACAACGTGAATTACTGAGTGATAAGTAAAACACATTGTGTGTGAAGCAGAATTTTGCACCTGAATACTTGTGAACATGTTAAACAGATTAAAATAATTCCTTGATGCAGAAACTCTTGTTAAAGTTGTTAAAGTCTGTGTCAAGACTCTCATTGTATTGTAGAATCAAATATGTACTGGTGTAGTGTTTTAACCCTTGGTGTGAGTCATGATGATTGACATGCTCTCTTCTTATTCAGCAGGCACAGTGAGGTTGACTGCACACGTCCCTCTGCACTGATACAGTGTGATGAAATCTCCGCATGGACTGATTTAATGCTCTGTTGGCATTGGGGGGAAATGTTCCACATTTTGCCATGTTTAAATGAATATTTCACACAAGAATGAAAAATCTGTCTGTTTACACACCCTTGTTTCAACCGGTATGATTTTCTTTTGGTTTAGGTGAAACACACATGCTGTTCTGTGGAGAAATGTTCTCCATTTCTGCTTCCAAGTGTTGCTGCTTTGTTTGTGAACAAACCAAAATGTACTTGCTGAAAATCATTTTGCAACATCTGGACCGCAGTCAGGTGTGTTAATTTTGGGGAAACAGCTTTATAGAGGGGTGTAGACAGTGTAAGCACAAGATGTGGAACAAGTTATTTTATGAATTATTTTTGGCTATAGTTTGTTGGTTCTGCTCAGCTTTCTAAAGACTAAGGAACACAAAGATCTCGTAGATGTGCTTAAATCCCCAGAGAGTGAATCAAAATCCATGAGCTCATAGGCTCTCTTGACTGTTAAATCCCCTAATACAATTCAATTTTCATTGAAAATGAGCTGAAAAAATCTTTCCTTCTGTTATAGACTTTAATTCCTGTCTTTCACCTCATCACAGCATTTGATTTCAGCCTCGGCTCATATTTGCATGAAAGCATGTTTTCATTTCTTTCTCTCGATGCTGCTTCAGTCAGTGATGATATATTTATATCTTTCAGAGGACGACGCTGGATGAATGTTGTTTGGCTAAAGGTGACACATTCTGCATGAATAAATACACGTCTAAGTACGACATATGTGGAATATTTTCATATACTTGCTGACATAAATGTCACTTTACCTCACTGCCACTCACACAGTTTGACATAGCAGAACTCGCCTGTCACTCAGAGACTTTTTATCAGTCACACACACATACTGTTCTTTCCTCATGGTGAAGTATTCCTGACACATTTTGGGCATTGTTTACTGGTCAGTTAGACTAGTCTTGCTCCAGGGGAATCTGAATAAAACACCTGCAGAATTAAATTTAACATACAGCTCTTTAATTATGGTGCATTTCTGAATTCATGTACGTTCAGAGTATCCTGTACAGAATGTTAATACTTCAATCAGTTTCATAGTAAATATTGTAACTAAATTGCATGAAATTGGCAAAATCAAGGGATGTTAATGTAGCTGCAAATTAAACTTGCACGTTTCTGTAGAATAGAATGAAATATGGTAAAATACCATATTTAGTTAAAAAGCATTTTACCTGCAGAATTTACTTGCTTACTTATATTGCAGTGAAATATTTGAGATAAAATTTGATCCTGCGGATGAATAAAACCGAATCACGTGTGAGGCAACTTATTTTTTGGGGGAAATCTGCGTATGTTTACAGCTAAAGCAGCTGTATCTTTCCCTGTCTCTCTGTCTGACTCCTAGATGCCTCTTCCAGCTGTTTCCACAGTAACCGAGTTGAAGCGTGTTCATCCGTGCTGAGAGGTCTTCAGTCTGGAATATCTGTCTTTCTGTGTCTTCCTGTGTCTTTCTCTGTCTTTCTCTGTCTTTCTCTGTCTTTCTGTGTCTTTCTGTGTCTTTATCTGTCTTTCTGTGTCTTTCTGTGTCTTCCTGTGTCTTCCTGTGTCTTCCTGTGTCTTCCTGTGTCTTTATCTGTCTTTCTGTGTCTTCCTGTGTCTTTATCTGTCTTTATCTGTCTTTCTGTGTCTTTCTGTGTCTTTCTGTGTCTTTATCTGTCTTTCTGTGTCTTTCTGTGTCTTTATCTGTCTTTCTGTGTCTTTCTCTGTCTTTCTGTGTCTATCTGTGTCTTTCTGTGTCTTTCTGTGTCTTCCTGTGTCTTCCTGTGTCTTTCTGTGTCTTTCTGTGTCTTTCTGTGTCTTTCTGTGTCTATCTGTGTCTTTCTGTGTCTTTCTGTGTCTTCCTGTGTCTTCCTGTGTCTTTCTGTGTCTTTCTCTGTCTTTCTCTGTCTTTCTCTGTCTTTCTCTGTCTTTCTGTGTCTATCTGTGTCTTTCTGTGTCTTTCTGTGTCTTTCTGTGTCTTTATCTGTCTTTATCTGTCTTTCTGTGTCTTTCTGTGTCTTTATGTGTCTTCCTGTGTCTTTCTGTGTCATAATATGATTCCATTGGTAAACGGGTAAATGTTGTTCTGGGGTTATTTTTTACCCTCTGCATACACCATCTTTTGATCACATTGTATGTGTCTCTGTCTGTGTGTGTTGCTCAACTCTTCTGAAGCAACTTCATTGCCCTCATTTATAATGCAGTAATGACATCATTAGCTGATTAATAATGTAGAAGTCTGGTGCCTTATATCAGTGCTGTAGGTCTGCAGTCTCTCAGCATTTGTTCATGTTTTCTCCGGATGTTGGAAAACAACATTCATCTCTTAACAGACTTATACACACATGTATGAGGAAATGTAGTTACAGTCATGCTTGAGGACATTGTTTATACTGTATATCTGAATCCTTCTGTCATCTGTGTCACAGTGCAGCTCTTTGCTCCTCTAATCTCAACAGGATGAAGTGTGTCTTTATTCTAACAGCTGGGATGTGACTTGTGTTTGTGCACTGTGGGTCATAAACATGTCTGTGGACAAACTTAAATTAATACATGTCTTTCCAGTGACTGTCCATGTATATATACATATATATTATATTTATCATGTTCAAAAATAATGCATCTTTCTGTGTTTACACAAAAATATCATTGTATCTTTTATGCATTGCCTGTTCATTCAGCTATCTCTGGTATATAACGTGATGTTCAACAGCCTCACTATTCATCATCATCATCATCATTTTTCTTGGCCTGTATTGAGCATGAATACACAAGATGTGAGTATTATGAGCTTGAATTTTAAATAAAATATTCAGATGAATCTTTCATTCACCTTTGCCCAGGAACTCTTTATGAGACATGAACGTGGTGATTTAATGAAAGCACTCTTGAAGTGTGAGGAAATCATGAAGTCATTTCTCTCAGCTGTCCAGAGAGACAACAGCAGGAAGAAATGTTCTGTTTTTGTGGAGAATGTAACTACTACAAAGTCTTACTGTACAGTCATCTCACCTTTCTGTACAGTTGTCTTGTCTTTCTGTACAGTCATCTCACCTTTCTGTACAGCCATCTCGTCTTTCTGTACAGCCATCTCGTCTTACTGTACAGTCATCTCGCCTTTCTGTACAGTCATCTCGTCTTACTGTACAGTCGTCTCGTCTTACTGTACAGCCGTCTCGTCTTACTGTACAGTCATCTGGTCTTACTGTACAGTCATCTCTCCTTTCTGTACAGTCATCTCGTCTTACTGTACAGTCATCTGGTCTTTCTGTACAGTCATCTCATCTTTCGTACAGTCATCTCACCTTTCTGTACAGTTGTCTTGTCTTTCTGTACAGTCGTCTTGTCTTTCTGTACAGTCATCTGGTCTTTCTGTACAGTCATCTCATCTTTCGTACAGTCATCTCATCTTTCGTACAGTCAGGGGTTTGTGTTTGTTGGTTTGTTTATAGAAATGAGGATGAAGGAAAGTTTAATAAAGGAGAGCAGATGATCAAGTTTAAAATGAGCTGTGAGGAGAGAGTCATTATGGGAAATAAAGTAGCAGAGATCTGTAACTTAGAGATCATTCTTACTACAGTTTCTCTCTTATCTCTTTTCTTAATAACAAACCCTCTTGTGTTGTTGTGAAGTTTTCATTTCTCATTTCAGTCTCACTGGTGAGAAAAAGCTCTTCTGAAACAGCACATACACAAACAAGCAGAGAGATACAAACACAAACAGACACAGCAGTGTGTGACGTTACAGTACCCAAAACCTCCCAGAACACCACCCGGCCAATCAGATTAGAGAACCAGAATTAGCTGGTGTATAAAGACAAAAACAGTCTGTAGTTGCTTATCACTCAATTGTACATCTGTGGAGTTACACCTACAGTAACTCTTCGTTTTCACATCTGGCACATGAAGCTTGTGTTTGTAAAGTGTGAAATGAGAACGTTTTAAGGTGCTAACAGCTCAGAAACAGATCATGGTCTGGGTACTGTCAGAGTGGGAGGGGCCTCCACACAGTGGGAGGGGCCTCCACACAGCAATGCTTCTCTGTGTGTTGTTCATTAAAAGTCTGGTTGAGTCTCATGCAGTCTGTGTTGTAATGAAAAGCTCCCAGCGAGCACTGAGGTGGTAATCAGACAGCCCGGACTCCACTGGTAACCAGGGCAACAGGAAATCAGCATTTATTTTTATTTTTTCCTATCTTTTCACAGAGTGCTCCGTTTCCATGGAATACTAATAGCATTTTTGTATGTATTGTTTGCTGTTAGGACAACTCGTCTTGGCAGTTAGATGTCCAAACATTGTGGAGAATAATGTGGAAATCGTTTATGAGCAGGTAGACTATACACATCATCAGCCAATCAGAACTCTTTTTATCCAAACACCTCATCACTGAATCAGATCTAGGAAACCTCTGCGCTGGTTTAAGTGAATAATCCCGACCTGACAGGGAAATGAAGGACTACAGTATAACTGAGCCCTGATTCAGAGAGCTGTCTGTATTTAGTGCCTATAATATGATGTCATCTGTCATGCTCTGCTGGTCCTCCAGGGGACCTGTGGTGGCTGCAGGTTATGACACTAAGTCTCTTGTCTGCTCTAAAGTCTGTTTATGGGGTTTTAAGAGCTCTTTTGACACAGCTGTGAAAACATCCTCAAAATGGCTGCTGTCTCATAGTAGTTCCCAATAAACAAATACTGAAATCGGTTGGAACTGTTGTGACAATACACACATGTGTGCTAAATGAATGCATGTAAATGTATGTCAAAAACATACAAACATTGTGTGTTTAAAAGTGATTCACTTGTGATCCTAATCTCACTGCTTTTGAAGAAAACGTCCTCAGTCTGTTCACACAGTGTTCCAGTATAAACAGTGTTTATGATGTAAGTCTTTCATGTTCTCTAATGTTGAAGTATTCTCCTGCAGCGAGTGTTTATTGATTTGGTGTGTATATCTCTCTCAGTGTATCTTAATGAATGTGTATCTGATTTCTTTACTCACTCATTTTTTAGAATGTCTTAGTGCAGACGTCTGATGGCCATATTGTTCATACATCAATACCTGTGTTTACATGTCAGTCAAACAGTCTCTTCCTGTCTAAGAGGATGCGCTGTGTCTGTTATTCAGAACAGAGTCATGCTCTGCTCGACTTCATGCTCTGTGTCCATCACACACTCATTCATTCTGTCATCACAGAGCAAGCTCCGCTTTCATGACTGGAACCTAGAGAATTACATATATAGTTACATAAGATCTTGGGAAGGTCATCATCAGTTTCTCATGACATTGTGCTCTCTCTCTCTCTCTCTCTCTCTCTATCTCTCTCTATAAGTGGAGGGCAAGTGTAACAACGCACACACATTCAGTTCTTCATTCTGTCTGGTTGAGTATATTGTTCTCATTGATCTATATGCTTTGCAATGATTTTCCTAAAGGAATGTCTCATTACCTCGCTGTGTGCTGGAGACGTGGTGCAGAAGTGTCTGCAGAAGAGAAATCAATGAAGCGTTCGCTTCCTGGATGCTGAAGACTCTTTCTCTTTATATTCACTCTCTGGCCTCACACTCATTCATTTGTACCTCCGCACAACCTCTACCTCTGTAATGTCTTTAGTAATGTGTAGTAATGTTTATCAGAGTTGCATTCAGAGAGGCCGATGCTGTCGTTTGTTTTCTTAATCGTTTGGGTGGAAAAGCAGATTTATGACAGTGACTGAATTGTATTCAGGGGGAGAAAAACCTTCAGCAGCATTGAAGATGTGTCATGTGACAGGAACTACAGTCTGAGTGAGCAGATCAGTCTTATAATATGTATAATATGAAGAGTTATTATTTGATTACTTCTGAATATTGAAAGTCCTTCACTGAAACCACAGATCAATATTACTGTATTTGACAGACATCAGAGGGCATTTATGGTCCTTATTGGTTAGAATAACAGGTTTATTTAATAGCTTCAGTTTGATGGATTCTGTTAAAGTCTTCTGATATTATCACACTTTGTCACACACTGTGATATTATCACAGTGGCCCCCAAAATTAATTGATATATGTATAAATGTCATGACATTACATAAAACTGAAATAAAGAACATGAACAGTTAAAGCAGTTAAACAGTTGAGTGTTTAGAGTTAAACAGTTGAGTGTTTGGAGTTAAAGCAGTTAAACAGTTGAGTGTTTAGAGTTAAACAGTTGAGTGTTTAGAGTTAAACAGTTGAGTGTTTGGAGTTAAAGCAGTTAAACAGTTGAGTGTTTAGAGTTAAACAGTTAAACAGGTGAGTGTTTGGAGTTAAACAGTTAAACAGTTGAGTGTTTAGAGTTAAACAGTTGAGTGTTTGGAGTTAAACAGTTAAACAGTTGAGTGTTTAGAGTTAAACAGTTAAGTGTTTGGAGTTAAACAGTTAAACAGTTGAGTGTTTAGAGTTAAACAGTTGAGTGTTTAGAGTTAAACAGTTGAGTGTTTAGAGTTAAACAGTTAAACAGTTCAGTGTTTGGAGTTAAACAGTTAAACAGTTGAGTGTTTGGAGTTAAACAGTTGAGTGTTTGGAGTTAAACAGTTAAACAGTTAAGTGTTTGGAGTTCAACAGTTAAACAGTTAAGTGTTTGGAGTTAAACAGTTAAACAGTTGAGTGTTTAGAGTTAAACAGTTGAGTGTTTGGAGTTAAACAGTTAAACAGTTGAGTGTTTGGAGTTAAACAGTTAAACAGTTGAGTGTTTAGAGTTAAACAGTTAAACAGTTGAGTGTTTAGAGTTAAACAGTTAAACAGTTGAGTGTTTGGAGTTAAACAGTTAAACAGTTGAGTGTTTAGAGTTAAACAGTTAAACAGTTGAATGTTTAGAATCTGACATGATCTTTTCTGAGTCGCCCACAAACAAACCTTTTATTTAACACTCACATTAAATCACAGATTCATCCCACACACTGGAAACTGTCCACATCAGCATCTCCTGCATTTAATACCTTCCTGTTATGTGGAAATCTTTCCTGTCCTCGTTTCTGACAGATTGTCTTGTGTATATCTGTATATATTCATTCTCGCCCCCCCTTGTGGTTTATGCCCACACAGAATGAGGTGTAGTCACTCTGTTTTTCTATGGCAACACTGCCAATATCTCTGACTGCCTGTGTCACAGTGAAAGTCTCTCTGTTCTGTCAGGAGGAAACAAGATCCGGTCTGCATGTTTTCATTCAGTTGTCTGGTGGAACCATATGTAAGATTCTGGGTCTTTTCTTCTACATGCATTTGTTTTACCTCGTCTGCTGACCTGACCTGTGTTCTCTCGCACAACAGAACTTTAATGCTTCGTCTGACTGTGTGAGGAACTCTTCTCTCTTCTCATGACCTGCTGGAGAAAATAATTTGAGGATGAGATTGGAAACCGTCTGATTTGTTTGCTGTCCAGACTGTGTGGCCAGACAGAGCCCTTCTAGGGTTTCCATGTTCTCACTTTCTGTTTAGGGTAAGTGCTTGTGAGAAATGAATGTTGTCAGTAATGGCTGGTATTTTCAGGGGCAGTTCTTGGACATTTCAGATGTCTGGCTCTTTCTAACTTTAGAGAGGTAATATTCCACTCCAGCTTCAGAGAGACAGTCTGGCTGAAAGTCTCACACACCAGAATGTAATCTGAGACAATGCTGCAGCCTCCTTCTGTCTTATTTCTGGGAATCATTTTCCTGAGTGAACACAAGGACAGAAGAAGGCATATGCACTACTCATTTTGTGTCTGGGGATCAATAATTTAGTCCTGGAGGAAATTGCTGCTTAATCAAAGTTTCAGTGTGCTGTCTTACTTAAACACTGACTCATATACATAAGCAGATCATTATTTTATAGTTTATATATTTATAGAAATTGTTCTAATTCATTTTAAAAAGGTTACACTTTACAAGTGTAGTGTAAAGGTGTTGTTCTAAAAGTGTGTGTTGTGCAGTGTGAAGGTGTTGTTCTGAGTGTGTGTTGTGTAGTGTAGAGGTGTTGTTCTGAGTGTGTTGTGTAGTGTAGTGTGAAGGTGTTGTTCTGAGTGTGTGTTGTGCGGTGTGAAGGTGTTGTTCTGAGTGTGTGTTGTGTAGTGTAAAGGTGTTGTTCTAAAAGTGTGTGTTGTGCAGTGTGAAGGTGTTGTTCTGAGTGTGTGTTGTGTAGTGTTAAAGTGTTGTTCTGAGTGTGTGTTGTGTAGTGTTAAGGTGTTGTTCTGAGTGTGTGTTGTGCGGTGTGAAGGTGTTGTTCTGAGTGTGTGTTGTGTAGTGTAAATGTGTTGTTCTAAAAGTGTGTGTTGCGCAGTGTGAAGGTGTTGTTCTGACTGTGTGTTGTGTAGTGTAGAGGTGTTGTTCTGACTGTGTGTTGTGTGTTGTGAAGGTGTTGTTCTGAGTGTGTGTTGTGTAGTGTAAAGGTGTTGTTCTGAGTGTGTGTGTATGTGTATTGTGTAGTGTGAAGGTGTTGTTCTGAGTTTGTGGTGTGTAATGTGAAGGTGTTGTTCTGAGTGTGTTGTGTAGTGTAGTGTGAAGGTGTTGTTCTGAGTTTGTGGTGTGTAATGTGAAGGTGTTGTTCTGAGTGTGTGTTGTGTAGTGTAGAGGTGTTGTTCTGAGTGTGTGTTGTGTAGTGTAGAGGTGTTGTTCTGAGTGTGTGTTGTGTAGTGTAGAGGTGTTGTTCTGAGTGTGTGTTGTGCGGTGTGAAGGTGTTGTTCTGGGTGTGTGTTGTGTAGTGTAAAGGTGTTGTTCTGAGTGTGTGTGGTGCAGTGTGAAGGTGTTGTTCTGAGTGTGTTCATTTGCTTATAACTGACATTTAATGTACTCTTCAGTGTGTTTATTAATTTCTCATTACAGAAATTACATTAGCACACTGTTCTGAGAACTGTGATATAACAATACTTTCTCCATTCTGATGACACCTTCACAATGACAATAGCACAAATGTTTCATTAGCATTGTGTTGCACAGACGCAGGGCTGAACTGTGTTTGTGATGTTCCTTAAGGAGAAAAAGCTGCATCTTTATTAATGTAAGCAGCTGCTGGTAGAGCATCGTGCCAGCTAATTTGTTAAATAAAGGCATGAATGTTGTTCAGGAAAGTGGGTATAATTAAGCAGGTTTAATTAAAAGATGATGTGTGTGTATTGTACAGTACTGTACAGTATGCATTGATGCATTGATGTGAAAACATTCTATTTCGGTCAGATACGCAGATTTGACACTGCTGTGCTGTATTGTTTTACACCAGACCCAAACACAATACACCAGATTAAGGTCTTCAGTTCATTAAAGTGAAGAAAATTCATTGCAATCTTGAGTCTTAATGAAACCAACTTGTGTCTCGTGCCTCTGTACTGCTAATGAGATTCATTGACTTTCATTTGCAGTGACTACAGACATACTGTCATAATGCTGGAAACAATCCTCCATACGCTTCTGTATCTAACCATTAGATAGCAAAGTTATGTCTGATAACAGCATTTATTAATCTCGGTTCATGTTCATTTATACCATTGTTTGTTTTTGCCTTCATAAATCTCTTGTTTCTGTGTCCCTGAGCACAACACTGAGGTTCTGCAGGGAGATTGTTCATGTAATCCTAATGAATGAGTTTGGAAATCGTGAATTATATAAATATCACATGATGTTTAAATGAATTCATTATAGCTGTGACTTCAGAGTCATACGTTTAACACATATCTCATATGCTGGGCTGTTGATTGGGCTGTTTCTTCATTTGAAATCCACTCAACACAAAGAATCATCATCAGTGGCTCCATTTTCTCAGTCATAGTGGGCTAACACACTGTCACATGCTAACTGTTAACTATGATTCATGCAATCGTAGGAGTCATACATAGATGAAATCCAGCTGTTTCTAACCCTGAGGTGATATAAAACATGCTCAAAAGGACAATATACTTTTGCTTACGTATATACTTATACTTTTTTTGTAAAGAATATTGTATAAGAGTAGTTTTGTACTGCTAATGTAAATTGTGGTGTAGTGGTCGAGTTTTCATTTAGCATGCAGAGAGACCAGAAATGAAACCATGACCTGAATTGTTTTCATCATCATATGTGTCATTATAGAACTACTGAAAGTTGCCATAATCAGCTTGATTTACATGAATGTGTTTCACAGTTATAAATTACACTTTCACTTTCTGTTGAGTTTAGTTATGAGTCTGTAGTGTTTAAAGTTTGGGCTTGATTTGTAAAACTGAATGGAATGAGTTTCTATGTGAATCATGTGTGAAATCATCTCGTAAATTGTTGCATTCAGTTCAACGGGACAGTTAATGTACTAACAGATTTATGAACATGTGCTTGTGTTTAATAAGAAACATTAATTATTATTTTTTATTATCTGCCCACCTAGACATGTTGCGGCTGTTGTGATAGATCTCTTTGAGGTCTACTGAATAAAGTATATATCTACTGAATACTTTAAAGATTTGAAAGAATAGAACTTCTAGCATGTTCTCAACTGATTGGTAGAGACCATGTGATGAAGCTCAACCTGACAGATGAATGTGTTGGAGACGTTGTTGAGTTAGTTAAATATAATCCAAAGCTTGATGTGGTATGAGTCTGTGAAGTTAACTCTTGGCATCATGGGTAATTGTTTAATGTTATGAGCAGACATTCTGATGGCTCGGTGTCAGATGACTGCTGGCTCTTGATTAGGCTGCATGAACTACAATGTTCTCACCTCAGAGAGACTTCCACAGATTGTCAAATATGTTTTCTTACTGTCTCAAATCACAAACGTTACAGTGTCTCTCCACTTCTCCTAAATATCAGATTGACGGTGACAGAGATACATGTAATATTATAGTAACAAGCCCATTTTTTTCGTTCTTTATAAGATCTTTAAAAAACAGATAAAACACATGATTACTACTGAAGATATGATTTCAAATAGCTGCTAAAACTGTCTCATAATCTCAGTATTGTATTACATGTAGAGATCAGAAACATCTCACCATGAATGGACTGAATCAGGGCTGAGATTGGATGTGCTGTAATAGACTGTCATTCTGATAAAGCTGTTTCATTGATTTAGAAGCAGAAGATTCAATCGGCATGTGACATTTGTTTCCTTCAGGTTGTACAGATCCTCTGTCAAGCGTTAAGCATCTGTCTGTGACGCAGTGTGAAGTGTGTGTAATGTGTACCATTAACCTCCCAGAATTTACGGAGAAAGTAGCTGTCATGTAGTTTGCATAAACATCAGCTGCCAACATACGGCTGCCATCTGAAACCACTTAGAACAGTCTCACCACCCTAGCGACCGCATAGCAGCACTCTAGCAACCACCCAGCACACCAGTTTTGTGGAGTTTCAAACAGACAAGAGCAGAATGTAAACCTCACGACTCTGAATAATCTGTCAGTTGTCACAGAACAATGCTTGACCTTAAAATCTTACAAGCAGTTTTCAAGTAAACCAAATCATGTGTATTGATTATATTTCATTTCTCAATGTTAGTACAAGCTTCTTGGGACAGAAGGATGTTTGTTATGTTAATTTGTTAGTTATGTTATTTGACATTCTATTGGATGGCAGTCATCTTATATAACAGACTTACATTTCCTGAATGACTGACCTTTCTCTGTGTCAGTTATTGATTCTTCAGCTGGTCAACAGAATCATATTCTCTGCTTGTTTCTCATCTTCAATCAGAATCCTTGTGTTACATCCTGCTGAGTCTCTGCAATCACACATCCCACAATGCACTGCAGCATCTGAGTTAAGGCTGAAATGCGTGAGAAGTCTGTGAGAGGCTTTCTGACGAATACTGTTGATTGATTTTTAGCCCTTTATGATTTCAGGATTGAATTATCTTCCAGTGGTTTGTCGTCGAGTGAGAACGAATCTGATGAAAATGTGAAACTTCAGCTTCTAAACATGAACAACACAATTCCTCTGCATTCAACACGACCCTGAGAATGTATGTATATATATATATATATATATACTGTATGTATACTGTATATATATAATTAGTTATAATTTATAAGTATTAAACTTTATTAGTCTAACCATCAGTTGTTGGAGGTGGACAGAAACACATAAAATATTATTCTACGTTGATATTATTATTTATTATTATAATACGTTGTTCATTCATAGATGTTACACACAGCTTCACTTGTACTTTTTCATTTAATTTCTGTGTAGTAAAATCTTTCGCCAGTTTTTGCTGACCATCATGTATGTTCTGAGTCTTATATTGTAGGTCATTACTGGTAGATCGCTAAACACATTTCCTCAAGCGGAACAACCCGCTAAGTCATAAGTCATAAACTCTATTAATAAGAATTTATGCTAAACAGAGTTGATGCATCTCATCACATTCACAGATGATGTCACTTTGTTTTTGCAGTGTTGGGGTTTCAAATTAAAGCAGCGAGGATGAAGCCTGGGGCAGAAAGCCTGGGGCAGAAAGCCAGGGGCAGAAAGCCTGGGGCAGACAGACTCTCTGAGGTCTTCTAAACTCCCCTCTGAGCTGCCTGGATCTTTGGACAGATTGTATGGAGATGAACCCAAACTGCTGCCCAGCCTGAACCTTCAGAACCTAATCTCAGAAAACGCAGCTGCTGTGTTTAGATCTTTATCCTGATCAGCACATCACAGACCTGAACTTAACCCAGAACTGTCTGTTTTAACCCAGAGGTAACCCATGACTCCAGCCTGCTGTACGGCTCAGGTCTTTCTGAACTTCAACAGGCAAGATTTACATGAGTTAACAGTGGTTGCTAGGCAGCAGATGAATAAAGTCATATAATAAAATTAATCACTTTTCCCTTTTTAAAACTGAGAGTACTGAGTACCTTAACCTACATGTGTGAACTGCCATGACTTCATAGAATCATTCACTCTGCTGAACAATGCTAAGAATACAATTCTCTCCTCCAGTGGAAACGTCAGTCACTGGATGTCAGGAGCACATCAGGATTAATCCAGATACACTGAACCGCTGCGTCCCTCTGAAGATGTTTGCTGTCTGCTGAGCATGAAGATGATAACTCACTCTTCAGACAGAGACTGAACTCTATATATCTATATATAACTATATATATCTATATATAACTGTCACCTCACAACACGACCCAATAAATGAACCGTATGAACCACAGTGATCAATTTCAAACTTCTCATTCATCAAAGTCGAGATGAAGAATAATGAGCCGAGAACATGAAATGATGCTGAATGAAGCTGTTCTTGTAATTCAACCCACATAATCTAAATACAGGACAGGATGATAAATTATTAAACATAAGATGACGTCATTCTTACTGCAATGTTTTTGCTGTTTATTACATGTGGTAATGTATCATTTCTGTCACAATGAATATGTGTATTTTTGTCATGTTTTGGAGAGCGCGCCAAAGGAGCGAGATCTTTTTAGGATGGTTGTAGCAGACTTGACAATTAAACTTTTGTTTACTTTAGGAGGGTTTAAAGTTTGTGTCCAGGACTGTATTCCAGTGTTGAGAGTTTGTCAGTGAATCTCTCAGGTGTTTTGCAGATTGTTTGTGTGCTGAACACTCTTTGAAGCGCTTCTAGTTTTAATGTTTGTCTTGTGTCTGCATCATCTGTTCCCTCAACACAAGAAACATAAGAGGGTTAAATGACACTCCTTACAGTGCAAACCGATGCTAGTGGAAATGACTCAGGCCGTCTGCATGCATCATTCTCATTCGATTTTACCTGACACACCAGACAGAAACAAAATGACTTTCCTAAAGAGTGTAGGTGGGGTCGATCAGACCTCTTATCTGTAACTTTGGGAAAAATCAACAAATTGCAGATTTTTGAGTATTTCAGCGCTAACAGAATGATGGACAATAAGAAAATACTTTTGCATGGTCCAATATTTTATTCATCTTCAAGTTGAAGGTTGTTTCTCATTTGTAATCCAGATCCATTTTAAAATTCTCTGTAGCCTTCAGCAAGTTTTGAAAAGCTCTGTTATTCAGAGATATAAATGATTCTTAATAAACGTTTCTTCTGGGCTTCCTTGAAGTTGATTTGAATACATTCGTTTAAGAATTTCAGATGAAGTTACACACACATGTAACACACTGAACAGCCGGTTTGTTTGTATTGAGAGACTCAGATGGTGGACTGGTTTGATAAATCTTGAGTTCATCTGTTTGCATGCATTCGTTGACTTTAAAGAAAATCCTTGCGCCTCTTACTCAACATGATAGTAAGAACAGCAAATCTGTTCAGAAATACATTTTTATTTAACATAATCTTTTTCTTTTTACAGTTAAATTCCTTTATGTATGAATATTAATAGCATTTTTTTTACCTCCATCCTGGATGCACTATTTCCATAAACAGATGGGTAAATCTCACAAAAACATCTGACATTTTTTACCCTAAAATGAATATAAATTATAAATAATATTGTTTTGAGGACTAGCTTATGTCCAGATCCAGTTAGGAGTGTAGCAGAAGATATATAAAATATATATATATTAGTTATCATGATATTACCTTTTATTAATTCTGCCATTTAATACTCTGATACCACAATACATAGTAGCAGTTGTCTGTATTGTTTATTTCTGACGGGTAAGATTTTGTTATTATTGGTGTATAAGATTGTCGGCATTCATAAAAAATATGAGTCCACTTTTTTATAGTATTTGTTATGAACGTTGAGGTTCATTTATACAACGTTTGAATATTTACAGCATTATTTGTCAAATTACCATGTTTTGTCTGCATAGGTGTAACAATACACAAGATGTGTATTAGCTTCACCCTTGAAAATAAAGGTTTCTAAAAGGTTCTTTAGACTATAAAAGAACCTTTGATTGGGGAACCAAAAACAGTAATAGATGAGATTATTGGCAACATGACGACTTTATAAAGCCTTTGAAAACTCATAAAACACGTTACATGAGCAACTTTATAATGACACAGAGAAATAATTTGTTTTCTTTATTATTTGACACAACATCAGAACACAGCAGCTGTTGTCTTTCTGTACATAGATTTTGTGTGCCTTAAAACACATGAACAAAACTGAATAGTTTCTCTTTTAAAAAATATCAATTTAATAACAGTAAGAAGTCTTTATGTACTTGTAGAGTTCCTCTATAATATGCAGGAAATGTCATTTCCTTGGAAAGGCTTTTTTGTGAAATCTTAAATTTCCATCCACAGACAATAGACGGCTCATATCCAATCAGAGCTGCTGTAAGAGGACACAGGAAGGCACCAATGTTTTCCTCTTACCCTGACGCTCCGTGTGTGTAGTTCCTCCTTCAAAGAGGAGACCTCAGAGAAGCTCCTCAAGGCAATCTGCATTATTCATGGGTATCTTAAAAACATAAAAAATGACAGCAGGAAATGTGACTGGAGATGGAAACAAACATGGTCCTGGCACATTTGTACACAAGTTTGTGTACTGTGAGTGCCTATACACACCCACACACACACACACACAAACCAATACACGTACAGAAGATGTGAGATGCAGGCACTCAGACTTCAGAACAGCAGTTGTACATTCACACTGTGCTCTCCAAAATCCACTCAGAACTAGAAAACGTGGTTTTCTCGCTGTCTACATCAGAGTTCGCCATCTGGACTAGCATGCTGTTCATGGACACACTCCGCTTGCGAAACATGTTCTCCAGTTTCTGTGAGCTGATATAGCAGTGATGTTTCCACGGGTTCTCATTTAAAGAGAACCTGCGTTTGGCCCGCGCTTCATCCACAGGCAGTGTCATGTATTTGGATGAAGAGGGGCGAGCCCTCCTGAAGCTCGGGGTGTGTTTGAAGCGGGACAAGGGTGTGGGGGGCAGGGTGGGGTAAGGAGGCTTCTGCAGGGCGTTGGAGTTGTTGAGGTTGGTGTTCTGCGTCTCTGCATTGGGTAGCACCTCCACCTTGGGCTCGGTGCTGGCCGCAGGAATGGGCTTTGGCGCCAGTTTGCACTTTGGTTTGAGGGATCCTGAAGAGCTGCTGGGAATCTGCGTTTGACTGGTGAGGGAAGTGGAGGAGTTCAGAACAGAGGTATCCCAGGTGTGTGTTTGGGAATCCACAGGTGGTACAGAACTCTGTGGGTAACCTTCGCCTCCTTCCAAATTTAAAGCCCTTTGTTTGGACATCGAGGGCGCGGCGGAGCACCCCTGTGACTGCGCCCCGTTGGTTTGGGAGTGCACGTCGCTGACTGAGGTCCCTTTGCTGACATTTCCACTATTACACACCTTACAACGAATCATAAGGATAATTATAAACACCAGGATGGAGGTGACGATTATTCCCCCAATGATAATGATCATGGTTCCGCCCAGAAACTGAGACTGCATGAAGTGGCACTGCAGATACTCCGACTCAGTGGTGAAATGCACGCAGCCCACAATGCGTGTGGCTGTCAGCGAGGTGATGACATCATCATAAATGGCCAGCACACAGAGGTCGTACTGCATCCCTGCAGCCAGATTATTCACTAGGAAGGTTTGGCTTGTTGGGGGAATCATTCTGTTGGGCAAAGATTCAAATAAAACAGTGTTAGAATAAAACATGACGTTTCCTTCATTATTACTTATTAAACTGGCTCACACCTTCTCCAGAGTGGATGCTCATTTACATCCACTTCCACACAGCAGCTTATTTCTCACCTTAGCCAAAACATGACATGACACCAGAACCCATCATAGACACTTTTGTTTGAGTTTAAAGTTACATCTTATATACATTTATATTCACTTACATGTAGTTGCAATTTGTTTGGTTTCTACATATGTGATTTGAGTTATTGATAAACATTACATTACCTGCTTATGAAGTACCTTATTTTAATAACACCATCAAAATATCAGCTCCACTGGACTCTAGTAAAAACAGCTCAATATATCTTTCATCATTTCCAGAAGGTCGTCCCACACAATGTGCTCAGCACACAGATTACAGCGTCATGTCTTTACTGTGAGCAGTGAAGAGTACATTCATGAGTAGTGTGTGCTGTTGTGATGAGCAGCTCATTTACTGAGACCCATTGAGATAAAGTAACCCAGAAATCCTTCTCTTTTGAGAGAATAAATGAACGCGTACAGAGCATATGACAGGAAGGAATGTTCAAGATAACACATTCAGTGGTTATGAATATTATTACTGCTGTAAAGCACAGTCATTATTTAATTTTTCCGTTTTATGTGCTCTGAGTAGACACTTCTGCTAATGCTAATGAGAGATCCTCAGCTTTTATTCAGTTCTCAGGAAATGAACTTAAGCTCCAATAGACCCAAATTACATCAACAGTGCAATGTTTCATCAAGAGCTTTCAAAGCTGAAGTGTGTCATTTCTGCTTCTTTAAACACAAACTGATTTCTAACATGTTTCCTGAACATACCTGTCTTTTCATTGGCTGGACAAACAGATAGCCACACCCCAAACACTATAGTTTTAAACTACTGGATGCTCAAATTAAACACTTAGTAATATTATTAACACTAATTAGGGAACAGCCTACAAATGGCTTACTTATAGATGTCACTGCATATTAACCCAGGTTGGGTATTTCACAAAAACAGATGCCACACAAGACTTGCACAAACGTGTACAATAATTCTAGTATACAATAATAAAATGACTGTTTTGTGTGTATGTAGATATGAAACAGTGTGATGTCACATGTTGAAGAGGAAGCTCACTGTACCGTGTAAACACTGTAATTCAACGCAAATAAATCCTCTTAGTAAAAATGAATTGTGTATTTTTATTATAATTACTGTGTATCTAGCTCACCTGTAAACAAGAGAATCATCGTAAGTTCCGTTATACTGAATCTGAAACATGCGTATTCCAGGTACGTTCCTCTGGAAGTGAAATTTGATGAGTGCTGTGGATGAGGTGGCTTCAGCTATAACCACTCTTTTATCCAGGCTGGTCTTCACATCTCCAGTGTGGTTGCCTCCGTTTGCTCCTGCTCTTGTAGAAGTGGAGATGTCTGAGGAGCCAGGGTCAGGCTCTTGGATGTTGTTTGTGCTGTTGCTAATGTGTGGAAGTTTGATGATGAGCAGGTCCATGGTCTGATGGGCCTCTCCAGCGGGGTTCGAGGAGATGCAGGTGAAAGAACCTGTGTCCTTCACTGTGCTTATCAGGATGTCCAGCGTGCCGTTGTTGTAAACCAGCATACGTGATGAGTTTGAAACTAACTTCCCATCAGGAGATATCCAGTGAATGACAGGTTCAGGGTCTCCTCTGGCTTTGCACTTTAGAGCTACCCGTTGACCCTCGAGAACCCTCATCTCATGAGAGTGTCGGGTGATCAGGGGTGGCTCACACAGAAATTCCTCCTCAGGGATGGACCAGAAGTAACGCCCGGAGAGGTGCGAGGGCGTGGCACAGGTCTCCAAGTCGTCCTCTCGATTGAGTCGCCTGAGCCACAGAAGTTCGCAGTTGCAATGTAGAGGATTTCCTCCGAAGCTCAGAGCGAATGAGGAGGAACTCAGAACCCCAGACGTTGCCAGAACCTGCGCTCGCTGGAAAAGAGGGTCTGGTGGAAGTTTCTGGAGTTTGTTGGAGGTCACATCCAAGCGGTTGAGCTTTTGCAGAAGGGAGAACGTTCCCTCAGGAATGTATTCTATCATGTTGTGATCCAGGCTTAGAGTGTGAAGGTTGGTCATCTTCTGAATGGCCTCCCAGGGGATGGATTCCAGGTTGTTGTAGGACAAGTCCAGTTCTTCAAGGGCTAGAAGATCATTGAAGGCTCCCATGTGGATGAGTGTGAGTTGGTTGTTGTTCAGAATCAGATGATGCAGCTTGGACATACCACTGAAGATGTCGTTAGCTATGCAGCCCAAGCGGTTGTGGTCAAGATGAAGCGCTCGTAGGTTTTCCAGGTCTGAAAAGGCATGAGGAGTGATGTGGCTTATCGTATTCCTCGACAGCGTCAAATCCACCAGCTTAGTCATGTTGGCCAAGTCTTTTCGTTTTACACTGGTGATGAAGTTATCAGCCAGCCGGAGCTCCACGGTGTGTCTGTCAATGTTGGGCGGGACGAAGAGCAGCCCTTTCTTAGCACAGAGAGTTGCGAGGTTGGGGGACAGAACTTGACAGACACAGCGCTTCGGACAGATCTGAGCCTTTACTGCCATTCCAATAACCAACAGGCAGAGCAGCAGTTTTTCCATTGTAACTAAGGCTTTTACACCTGGAGACGAGACAGAAAGAAGAGTGTAATTACTGTACATCTGAACCACAATTTCATGCAAAGCAAACTTTTATTTTACTTTTCATACTTTACACAAAGTGTGTAATAATGTGTGATTTCTTATACAGCACTGAAAGCAGATGTGCTTTCAACATGGCGTCGACAACGCCAAGGTCATGGGTTCAATCCCAGGGATTGCACATACTCAGAAACAATGTATAATATAATGCAATGTAAGTCGCTTTGGATAAAAGCATCTGCCAAATGCATAAATGTAAATGTCAACACAGACATGCACAACAGAGAGAGAGAGAGAGAGAGAGAGAGAGAGAGAGAGAGGCTGAATGGATTTCTGGAGGATGTAGATTCACACTCAACAGGGGAGTAATGGAGCTGTATGATTTCTCTGTGCTAAGAGAAGGCTGCAGCATTTTTAAGACTGATTATAATTAATCATCACCTAATGACAACATACAGTGCTAAAATCTCCATAAAAGAGAGATGCAGACTGAGAGAGACACAAAAAGAAAAAAACATTTGTAGTTGTTGCCTGGCCCCAACATTCCCCCAAAGAGAAGAAAAATCACACATTAGTTCTCTTGTAAAGGGCTCTTCCGTCTCCTAGACAGCAATGAGAGCAAGTGAAGACCGTGTATAAATCCTTCTCACATCAGTCTCAGATCAGTCTCAGATTATTCTCACATCAGTCTCAGATCAGTCTCAGATCAGTCTCCTTTAGTGTTTCAGAAAAGATTTTAACAAAAAGATTGTTTCTCCTGGATGACAATGAGATCAAACGGAGAACACATGGAGATGTGATGTTTGAGATGTTCAGATTCTGATGAGATCTCAACAGTGTTCCTGTTGTTGTTGTTTCTCGCTTCATTGTTTTCCTCACCTTGTAAGTCACTTTGGATAAAAGTGTCTGCCAAATGCCTAAATGTAAATGTTCCTGTGTTCAGATCCTCCTCTAGAAATCATTGAGAGCAAATGTTGCTCAGTCTCTCGCTTTTAAAATGCTTCTCCTGAAAAAAGACAAAAAAATCACAGTTAGGAACCATCAGAACTCAAAACAGAATTAGCTGAGATTTGCCAAGATACTAAAGTCTTTAAAAATCAGATCTCAGCATGAACCGCTACATTTCTCCTCAAATTGTTCAAAGATTAAATTGGCTGGATCAAAAAATGTATTAAAAGCTTCATCTCATCAAGAGCTTCACCGCCAATAAACTGAAACATCTCAAAGAAAATGTCTTAACTGTCAGGAAGACTTTGAAGATTTATTATTTCAACTGATTTGTTTTGCTGAATAAGTATTAAAACTCATCCGAATAAAACTACAAGCTCTTCTGTGTATAAAATTAATAATCCTGTATAATTTATTAATCAGAAAGAACAGCTACTTTAACATTCATATACACATGATAGAATCAAACAGAACGTGTGACATTATTTCCCCATTCAGATTGTAAAAACATTCAGTACGGTAAAACATGTTTTATTTAAACTGAAATGTTTACAGTAATACATCAAGTGAGAATCACCACATCACTGAAAATCTCACTGCACAGAAAGTAACACAGCTATTCACTTTTAGCCCAAACTGGATTGTGTTTTGGTGTAAAATGGGACCTGAACATGTTTAAATGTTGTGATAAATACAGATGTGTGTGTGTTTGCCTGAATGTATTTGCCATTAAAGTCTCTTTTGAGTGTGTAAAGTGAAGCAAGAGTCTTATCTTTGAGATGAGAGCTGCTGGGATGAGCTCTCTCTCTCTCTCTCTCTCTCTCTCTCTCTCAAAGAAGATCATAGATGATTGATCTTCATGTATGAAGATCGATAGCTCTCTCTCTCTCTCTCTCTCTCTCTCTCTGTCTCAGAGTGAAGGGAGGGAAAACACACTCAGTGAGGTGGTCACCTCATGCCCCCACAGTTCATCCAGGTAAAGCATTATGGGGTTAGAGGAAAATGATTAGAGGAAAATGATTCTAGCCTTGACTAGTTTAAGAAAGTTTCCTAAAGAAGCAGGATTTGAGCAGGATGGGCCTCAGACATCACACTCACACACCACTCATGAAACTCCTGATGCAGCTCACACACAAACAGGGCAACTCTTTAAAATCTGTATCTCTAGTATCTCTATTTCTGTTGGAAGCAGATACTGTATGAAACGATTGGCATTCTCTGCATGCACAATGCAGTTGTTACCACAGACACGCACACACATCTTTAAAGATTAACCTTAAATGCCACACTACTGTTTATGCATCTTATACTGTTTTGCCATCTGCATGAGAGTGTATGTACACAGCTTAAACCTGACAGGCTTACTGCGCACCCCTCAGCTACCCACACCACTCATAAACACAGACAACAAAACCTTCAACAGATGGACACCCTGCAGCCCATCGCCCCGCAGCCCATCGCCCCGCAGCCCATCACCCCGCAGCATTCTTTAAAAGTTCTCTTAAAGAGAACTGGTCCACCAACAATCATTCTGCAAAATCATTTCTAGATGTGCCTCAGTAACTCGTTTAGCAAGCATGAAACAAGGGAAGCTACTGAACAAACCTCATTTGTATGTATGTGAGTATAAAAAGACCCTCAGTTTGTGTGTAAGTCTCAGATCTTCAGATGTCTCCTGGCTTACTCTGAAGCAGCAAGAACATACTGTGTGGACACCATGTTCCTCCCATAATTAACACTGACACTCTCTATAAGAACCTGTTTGGAGATGATATATTAAGCCACATTCAAGACTCTAAGGACATGTGGTATCTATCTCAGCCACAGAACATACTAGTCTGTCCTGATACAGTGAAATATATCACCTGATCTTTTCTAGATCATATGAATCTCTATGCATTTACATTTACATTTAGGCATTTGGCAGACGCTTTTATCCAAAGCGACTTACATTGCATTATACTATACATTGATCACTATACATTGAGTATGTGCAATCCCTGGGATCGAACCCATGACCTTGGCGTTGTTAACGCCATGCTCTAACCACTGAGCTATGCATGTTGATTGCATGTGTACAGCACAGTGGCTGCATGAACACATAACACGCAATAAATGTAAAACTGAAAACACAATGTACGACACATCAGATACTGTATGTGGAAGTCAATTCTCCAGCTGCTCTGAAAATACAACAACCATATGTTGTAGTGAGTTATCTCTGCTTCAGCAGTTCTGTGTGTGGATGAAAAATAGAAGCAACATCTCGTTTAATCCAGCAGGAGTTATAAAAGTAATTAACATGGGTAATGAACACACTGACACCCCGTCTGAGGCTAAATGTTAATGTTTCAGGCAAATCATTTAAACAAATAAGACAAAAAACTAAATGTATTAAAATGCCAAATATGGATTTAATGTATTAATGTAAAATGCTGTAATTAGTTTAATTTAAGAACAACAGAAGTCAACAGCAGGTCATCACTCACTTAGCTACAGTATAAACAGACGTGTGTGTGTGTATCCTGCGGCAGGTGCTCACAGATGTTCTAAACAGTTTCCACAGTAACCATGAAGAGCAACAGCTTGAGTGGATGTCAGTGTAACTCAGCTCCTCCGATGTGCCTGTGATGTGATGTCATCATTTCTGCCTTCATTTCATACTGAAAGGTGATGTCACTGCAGGGAAACTGGAGTCAAAGCTTTTCATGTGTCTCACAGAGTTTCTACAGAAAGTAGATGTGATTATGACAGATCAATCATTTATCTGTCGTATTACTTTAACCTTTAGCTTCATCAATTATACTGATCACTGATCCCAATCACAATTCAGTATGCAAATATTACAATGACATCATAGCCACCTGTTTGACTGTGAAGTTAACTGGAGATTCAAACTTCAGGATTACATTTTTAAATCATAAGTATAAAGTTCATATAGAACAAAAACACACAGATCAGCTAAAAATGAAATGACCTACAAAACAGAACCCTTAAATAACCACAGCTGAAGAGGAAGAAACTGTATGAGATCATGAGGCTGTGATCAAAATAAGTGATGTGATGATCAGTACTGAGAAAGAAGTGAGCCGAGATTGAGACACATAGAGAAAGGAGACAAGCAGAGAAACTGTGGGTTTAAAATAAATAACACACACATTACGGCAGAGTGCCAGTGAGAACTTGATCAGAACTTCTTATATTCCCTGAACACACACACACACACACACACACACACAGACAGACTCATTAGCAGAACTTCAATCAGTCGTGGAACCTCTGAAAGAAGTTTATTCTATGATCTGTACGGATGGATCTTATCTCGCACACACACAGAAACAAGCGAAGTCATTTTTGAGAGCTTCAAGTTTAAATGAAGCTCTGCTCATTAACATCAGTCTCCTCTAAGAGAGAGAGAGAGAGAGAGAGAGAGAGAGAGA
>JAZGTI010004800.1:5564-27123 GCA_036877585.1 Botia kubotai
CCTCTCTCCTTCCAGTTTAAGAGCATGTCAGAGCCTGTGGGATGGAGTTTCTGTCGCACATTTCTCTTCATCTGGATGCTGCTCTGAGCACCTTTAATGAAGAAAGCCGCATCTCTCCAAACTTCACAAGACACATCTTTCAATCTGTGCCCCATACAAAACTCGTGCGTTCATTATCGGAATAAAGCTTTTGAAAAGTTAGTTTAGCAAGACAGCCAAATATATCTTTCAACAACCAAAGCATGAAGTTCCAGTGGGTTTCTCTGTTCATCTGTACTTTACTCATTGGAGAGTGTTGCGGATCTCAGATCAAACTGTCTCGTTTGGATCGGTGGGTCAGAACTGGATTTCAGTACCTGAAGCTCAATCTGTGCCGGAGGGTCTCCTTACCGGAGAGCGAGTGTAAGAAACTGGCACATCTACACCTGAGCGGTGTGGCGGTGTACGTCTCTGAATCCAACTCAGGAAAAGTGCTCGCAATACTACCTGATTCATACTCCACCGGGACTGTTCCGTCAAAGCAGAGCGGTTACTCTGTGGACTCGAGTGTAGATGATGAGAGCAGGACAAATGAAGAGTTCTACCCCGGAGCGAGTGCGCATGACGCGGTGCTGGTTTTGGATCCCAGTCCCGGAGAGAGTTTCGGACACCCGGTGGTTCTGTTCTATGTTGACTTCAACATAACTAAGAAGAAATGTACTCATATGGATGGCATTTACCTTGGTAAGTGGGCTGAATCTGCCATACACGGCGACAATTGTTTAAGAAACGTACAGAAGTGAATAGAAATTCATCTCTCATCAAGTGTAAAAAAATCATAATTGGAACAGGAGTAAACAACTTGGTCAAGGATGATACACTGTTATACTGTAGAGTATTAGCTATTATATTAGAACAACTATTATAACAGGGCGTATGTCACAAAAGCAATTATTATAGTAATGAACTTAATGTGTTAATGCAAGGGGCCAAAACTAGAGGTAAAAGCCAAAATAATTACATATTAAAGACATACTTAATTTTAAGTGCTTGGTAGGAAGTTACACTGTTACATAAACATTGTAATTTATATAGTAATGTGACCAAATTTTCACTTGTAAGACACAAGTGGGTAAGGTTATGAAGAATAAGAGAACAGTCCTATGGAACTGAACAACAGACAAGTGTCATAATATGTAGTCACGCAAGGGTGTACGGACAGCTGGATTACATTATGGTCTCGTAATTATTTAAGGAAAACAATATTATAAGGCTCTTACATTATACAGTAAGATTGACAAACCAAAGGCTCACATCTATAGAAAGCTTGCTGATTTACTTTATAGCTAATGTAATAATATTCAACTTGAACATCTGTAGATGTTTTAACATTTTGTTTTTTGAAAGCCAGTTCAGATTTTAACACAGCAGGGCATATACTACAATTAGCTGTCAAGTGACATAAGGCAAGACTCTGTGTGAGGTGTATTTTTTATGTGAATGAAACAGGAAGCTCTGCATGAGGATCTAATCTTAGAAATAGTCAAGGCAAGGACCCCCTGCAGGTAAAGTGGAGGGCAAGCACACGACTTAGCTAAGAGTCATGCATTCACAATAAAGAGTGATCAATAATTCAGTGTTTTCAGTCCTTAACACTGGGTTCAGTGCCCCGTTCAGCTATGCCCGAAGTCGTTGAGCCAATCATTCACCTTTGAACTAAACTTGTTAAAGATTCTTTATGGAACCGTACAGTCTGACAAAGAACCTTTGAAGAACTCTTACTTTTAAGAGTGTAAAACAACCCATCTACTAAGACACCTTTATCAAGTTGATTTTTGAAGGCAGCACATGTATCTTTTGCTACTTATGATATCTCACAATCCTGTGCATGCAGCTTGCCATTTGATGGAAAGAATGAAATTGGCATCTGCGGCAGCGGTTTAAGAAAGTACATTCATTTATAAATGTATCAAATGTATTTATGATGAATCCATTCCTACTGAGAAAAATGCATTGTAATGAACAAATGCATGCTTGATTGTAGCTAAATCCCACATATTGTATTATTGGACATGACAAAATAGTGCCATGAAAGTGTGTCTGAAACTGTCTGTTTCCTTTCAGTACCTTTTACAAAAAGACATTGATTTGGTAGCAGGGCAGCTGCCTCAGTTTTTGGACACATCCACTCTGATCCACTGTGTACATAAACTCATTTCAAGATAATTGTTGAAAGAATAGCATGCACCCCTTGCCTTAAATCTTTCTAAAGTAAATAACTGTTTCAAGGAAGATTTGTTTGTAACCAGTGACAAAATGAAGTTTGGAATAGGTAGTAACGACCAAACAGATTAGAAATAATAAACAAAATTGCTTTGGTTTACACATTAACTCAAGACAGAAAGGCTCATATGTCCATTTAAATCTGGAACCGGTTTTAGGTCTTAATGTGTCCAAACACAACCAACTCCTCTAAAGATCTGAGAGCTGAAAGTCAGAGATTGGAATGAAAGCTACATTCAGTTCTCACCACAAGTAAAATCATCCTGGTCTCTTTGGGTTTTTGTAATTGGCCTCCGGATACAAATAACCACGGAGAGACACTCATTAGTGCTACTGATTCTGTCTTACATTCTTAAAGCATGGCCAGCCAAGGAAACCATTCATTGGGAGGAGGCAATACCACTTTTTAAGTTAAACTGATTTATAATGGGTTGTGATTACCCCTGTGCTGCTGTCTGTTCCAGGCTTTTTAAGCATGAAACTGATAAAGATTGCTCGGCATCTGCAGCCCTGAACTCTTGTCTAAACTGCAGTGTGCCTTAAAATAAATAGTTTGCAAGTATGGCAGATTGCGGAACAAATGCTCAATGCTGTGCTCAGTCTTTGGACATGCTTGTTTAAAAGGCATCATTAATGCTTTTCTTGAAAGGATACTTTCTCTCTGTCACTTTTTCAGAGAAGCGAAATTAGCACTGCAGCTTTTCCTTTTTAAAGACAGGTGGGCAATCACATGGTAGGAGCACAGCACTAAAGTAATGGGGCTCATGTCAGTGAGTATTCACATTCAGGCCACTGCAGAATGTCATGGTGTATTCACACGAACACTGGACAGATATTGACACTGGCATGTTCATGAATGATTGCGAAGTAATAAAAGGAATAGCATCCCTCAATACCAGAGATTGTTGCATAGAGAAAAAGTTTTAAACTCAGGAAACCCAAAGAAATTACATTAAATGTTGAACTGATCCATAAGCTGGACTGATCTCTGCTGAACAATTATCAGCAGATAATATTTGTATGTGCTCTGATAAAAGCTACATTTTGTCTTTACAGGGGATGAGTGTTTGACGATGGCAGTGAAAACACGCTGTCAAAACCAGCTAAAAAGGAGACGCAGTCGTAGCGATCGCATGGCGAGCCGGGCAAGATCACGCAGAAGCGCAGTGGGCAGAACCGGCCGCATGGAGCATAGTAACGGCCTCTGTGAGATTCATTTTCTGCCCCTAGTGGTGGGAGTGAGGGACAGCAACCGAACCCAACGCTTACACTGTGTAGGTGAGTAAACAAAGAGGTATAAATATCTCCAGAATTTCAATGCTAAACCTTTGGGAAGAGGACTGAATAAATTGGAAGCAGTAAAGGCCTGATAGTAAAACTATGGTAAATTTCGTACGGGATATACTGCTTTGAACACTGTCGGCCTTATAATTAAATAAGCTATAAATAATTAAACTACAATTCCACATATACTGGGGCTGGATGTTTTTGTATCATTTAGCTTCGGTTTCCATCATGCCTGGATAAAAAGTTCAGATGTTAAATAGAGTGGAATCAGGTCTAAACCTGGCATAACCCTAAATATTAAGCAGGGCTGTCACTACTACCTAATATTCAGTGTCACCTTGCACTGTCTGGGTTTTAAATGTGCCAAGACATGCAGAAGAGACATCAATGAGACGTTTTAATGGTGCTCTGAAGTACACCACTTGAATGCTGACAGTACTAGTGTTTTAAGTCGCATACTTGTTGACATGACAGATCATCCAGACTTTGCCAGATGCCCACAGCCGTTGCCACTGACCAGCCCCAGCGTTCCCATCTCCAGCTGTGAGCTCAACAAAAACACCCGCCGGTGTCACCAGCAGCGCCTCGCCACACACCTGTGCTGCCGCCTCTACCAGACCTGTGATCACGCTGTTCTCCTGTCAGGTACAAAACCACAGTGTACCTTAGACGGGTGATAAAGTAATTAGTATAATCTGACCCTAGATCAGCCGACTGATGTTTAAAATTCTGGACCAATACTTATTGGTCAGCCTCATCAGCTGTCTCAGGTATGCCTGCTCTTACAGGTATTCACATAACCTTTAACCTGTGCATGTGCAGGTGGTTGGCAGGAGCAGATAACATACCAGCACCACGTGCAGAACCTACAGCTCTTCTACCAGATGCTGAGGAACAATGGCTTCCATAAAGACCACATCAAGACATTCTTTGCTGGGAACGGACAAGTAGCAGGTCAGAGGACACTTTTGAATAAAGCTGGCTTTTAAGTTTATGGAATAAGTACCTGATTAGTAATAGGAAAATCAGGTCCTATCTGGGTTTTTAACAACAGCTGGTGAAAACCACGTCTAAAGGATCGGGGTATGATGTTAAAGAAAAGTCAAGTTTACTATTAAAAATAAAGGTTCCTAAAAAGTTCTTTTTGTGCTGTATGGTTCCATAAAAAACTTTTAACATCTACAGAATCTGTCTGCTACACAAGTTTTTGTTAATAGAAAATGTTTCTATCGACTATATAAAGGTAAGAAAGTGATGGTTCTTTTAAGAACCTTTGTCTGAAAGGTTAATTGGGGAACCAAACAGGATCCTTTCATGGCATTGCTGAAGAACCTTTTCAGCACCTTTGTTTTTAAGAGGGTTGCTCACTAAATGTATCCCGCTTTAAATTCTGGTTCAACAATTGTCTTTATTTCCATAGCTAAAGAAACAGAGGGGATGTATCCAGCCACTGAGAAAGAGGTGATCAGGAATCACATTTCTTATATCTGCAGAAAGCAGCACTGTGCAGATTCTCTGGTTCTGTATTTGAACAGCCCCACACGGAACGACGGCACCATGCTGCTCTGGGACCGCAATAACAATGGAATTGTAAGTGTGTGCGTCTTAAAAACATTCTCATGGGTGCACTGTATTAGGACTGCATACACAAACATGACCATGGAAGCTACAAAAATTCAGGCCATGAACGAAACCAACCAGTTTTGAGATGAATCATAACTTTATAAACTTTATAAACACTCTCAAGCAAAATAGTATGAGCAGCTGAAAAAGTTAATGGTACAAAACGTCAACAATCAGCTCAAAATGTGTTTCTGTAGCGCATTGGTAGAGCATTGTATTAGCAGAGCAAAGGTCGTGAGTTTAATTCACATACAGACAAATTGTATATGAACTAAATGAACTGTAACTATATGTAGTTACCAGTATTTTCCTGGGTAACTGTAAGGGCCAGTACTGTAAAATAAAGTGCAACCACTCTCTCTATGGAGGGATTCATGGAATTGGTACTTCCAGAGCCCTACTGTTTTTCCTGATTCTGTTGGAAGCATATTTTTCAATTCAATGGATTTGTCTTTGTGGAAAATACAGGAATGTAGTTTTACAAAGACAATCCCACAAATCTAGAATAGCATCTTTCTTGTTGATTTTGCGAGCATATACTGTGTTGTGCTGAAGGTACTGAGGTTGGTCTGCTTTGAGCATGTGGTTACAGGAAGCACAGAAAGGATACATGAATAGTGAGTTTAGAGTTAAGGAATGTGAGAACATCCCTTATCTTCCCGTAAATGAATCCAATGTGTTTTCCCAAGCCCACCACTTCAAAGTGGCCACTAACCCCAGGATAAAAGCTTTACACAATGAATGCTAACTTCTGGTTAGCTCTCATCTATCTATTGTGTTTCATTTCTTGGAAGTAATTAGTCTGTTTACTTTTTGTACTAATACGCTTTGGTGTTTGGACTATGACCCTCTAATTCTAGTGTAAGGGAAAAAACATTTATATGGTGTATTTTTAATGTTTATATTGAGGATACCATCTTAACTAGAAAGCTCACACCTCATGGAGAAATATGGCAAGCACAATCCTAAGCTGACAATCTTACTAAAAACACAGACAGGTCTTTTATTAACTCACAATAGAGTATGCATCCTCTTTCATCTATTATTAATATAATCATTCCATAAACCATGCACACATTTAATTATATTGGTTTTAATAAGTGCACCCATGTTGCTTTACCAAAATCCTACAATCCTTTGCCAAAGGTGGTCAGTAATCCTGGCCATATGTTTAGAGCAGCAAACAGACGGGAGCAGACTGCACAGTAAAGCCCACCCTTCCATGACAATGGGCACAGACTCTCAGGGGACAAAGGCAACAACCTGATCCCCAGACAGGGATGTAGTGACAAAGAGGGGCTTGAGAGACAAGGACCACACAAGATCAGGGCCACCAGACGCTCAGCTTCCCACAGGAAAGCTGCTCACTGCTTTCCTGTGGAAAGCACAGCTAACTGCCCATTTTAGACACTGCCCTGTGCCTCTTAAGTTTTTTTGAAACAGAGCATAATGATATTAGAGATGTGACAACCAAAACAACTAAAGTCAATAATATTACATTTTGATTATATGAGCTACTCAAACATGTTATAAAGTAACTGATATGGTAATCTGCAACCACACATCAGTTAAATTAGTTTACTAAAGAGGCATATTCACAATATCACCTATCACCAATACCAACTATTGGTAAAAAATAGTTTATCATGAATAAATGTAACTTTTTAACATTAGTACCTTTTATCAAATTGCTGTTGCCGACATTTTGGGCTTTACATAAAAACTGAATATGATTTGTAGATGGAGATATGATTTCAGAAACACCGTCTTGTTTCTCCAGGCAGATCTGAAGGAGCGGTACTCTGTGGGGGAACTTCTGGCAGATCTGGCAGGGTGCAGAGCCAGTCGCGTGCTACTGTTTGTGGAGCAGAGCTACAGCGGGGCTCTCAGCAAGAGACTGACGGGGTCCCTCAAACACCTCAATGTGGTGCTGCTGAATGGGCTGCCAAGGGTGGACACAGCTGAGTTCTGGGCCTCTCTGCATCCATCTCAGTGCCTCGTAGACCATCTCAGTAAGGTGAGAGGTCAACCTGTATTGCATTACAACCACCGTTTGTATAATTATGGTCAACATTTTTAAATCAGGGCTGCTAAAATGACATTTTCACACTTATTGTAACAAATATGGTTAATGCTACACAGTGAAGCCTGACACATTAATAACCTGAAATTTTAAATCTAATTTAAACTTGCAGATAAATGAAGTTATAGTTTTGAAACATTGAAATCACATGAATGATTAGGTTTTGCACAAACTTGAGTCCATGTCAGTTTGAGTGCTGTCATAAAGCAAGATCAAGCAGAATTAAAGACATTTTCATTAAAATGAATGAAAAAATGAATAAAGACATTACATTTTTCATTTAAACTTTGTCTTATTATGCTCTCATGTCACATTGTGCTTAAAGAATATTCAGGTTTTTGATGATAGTAACAATATGAACATTTCCTAAGACAAAAATGCAGAAATTACATTATGCATTTTTAATTATTTTTTAATAAAAATTCATTCTCTCCTTTCTAATTCAATAGCAGAGTTCTGGGATACCTCGACTGGGTGATGCTGATCTGGGCCTGCTGAATGTGACTTTGGCAGGTGCTCCATGTAACTCTACACCCCCCCTCACAGAGGCTGAAGTGAGGAAGGAATACATGGGATGCCAGAATCTACCCACAGCTCTGTGGTACCAAAAACAGCCCAAATCTGAAAACAGCAGGAATTGAAAGAAAAAAAACTTCTGCTGCAAGCATTTCTGATCGCTGTCGGATGGAATACAGCCAGTCACCCAATTTAGACACTTCAACATTCAGCTGGACATTCCAGTTTTGGAATACTTCCTCCTAAAAAGAGTGGAACAAGAACCTACGGAGTAGTCCTAGAGAGCAAAGCATGACCTTGAAAGATGTACAAACTTCAAAAACCATGACCAGCCCTTTCCTCTCATAACCCCAATCCAATCTACCCGCGTATGTGCGCTTGATTCACCCGGTGATGCACACAGACCCCGACAAGCTGTTGAGAAACACAGACTTTATAATGTGAAAAAAAGAGTGAGTAACAAAGAACAGAGAACCAGACTGAAAGCGTCCGTCATGTCCTCACTTTGAACCTCGGTTTCCACCGCTAGCCTCTCCACAGCGGGCATCCCGCCGGGAGCGTCCCATGTTAACTTCTCCTCTCTATGCCTGCTATGGGGGTTCAGCTCAGGGACAAGCGCATTCTCTTACTAGAGTGCTCTTCCATGGGTCAACGCACAGGGCACGACAGGTACTGAACAATGGTGACGCTACTCTGGAACACACCTCACACTCTAACATTTAAGACCAAACCAACTCGACAAGGGACACATACGGACTCTGACAGACACTGGACTTTTGAAGCATGTATTTACATAGGACCTCTTACTCCTTTATTCCACTCTGTACTAACCACCCTGTCCACAGTCTTCTCTTATCTCCACAAGCATTTAAATAATTGTGAGCGTGTTGTGAAGATACTTCAGGCTACATGCCACAGTCCAAGCAGATCCTGTGGGAAATCATACACATTCTTCATAAATTATCGACATAAATGTTTCCACAGTCCATCTACTCATTCTATGTAAAGACCTTTTTTAGAGTAAAATCAGTCAGTGGTTGACAAATCACTCCGGACTCCCAATGCTTTCCACTGTTCTCATACTATTGACGTGGATGCCCACTGACCAAACCCCCATCAAACCTCAGTGCATTTAAATCAATCATTAAACCTTTGATTAAGTCATTAGGGAGAAATGTATAGATCAGAAATATGTTATTCTGTAAATATTTCTGTCATGTTCTTCTTAATGAATGAATTGTAACGTCTTAAGGATTATACACGTCCTTGCTTGTGTTAAACCTTAGCTTGAGTGAAAATATGTAAATACTCTAAATAAATTAACTTTTGTACATAGTCAGGTTTGTATTTATTCAGACTTTATTTGTAGGTTTACAACTTTAAGTTCAATTTTAAAATGATGTACTTAAACCAACCAGTGCATATGAAATGAAAATACAAAAAAGTAGTTTATAAATTGTCTGTTCTGTAAAAATAGCATATGTATCTACTCTTAATGGAGCACAGTAACAATCTGGGTTAACTTTTAAAGGCTATAGCACGCTGTAGCATTTTCCTTTGGCATTTCTGTAAATGTGACCATGCAACTGTGTCCATGCAACTCCTATTAATACCCATCACCTTTTGAATTGTCACAGTTCTTTAAAAATTCATAAATTACATTATGATCTAAGTATATGTTTGAAATACATTCAGCATTTTTAAACGAAACTGGACAAAAATATCAGAAAAAATGTTCTCTCTGTGTTCCGTTAAAGCATCCACATTGTTATTAAAGTGGTGAAACATTAAAGTGGTAAAACGTTTGGCTCAGCCTGACATGGTTATCATTTACCCAACAACACTTTATTTTACACTGTATGGTACTGCAATGAATTGCTCAAGTATTAACAGTAATGCAAAATTGCACCTTACAACTGAACTTTACAAATTAATTCCACATTAGTAGTTTTTCCTCCATACGTGCATCAATACATAGTCACATGAAAACTATATAAAATATAAAGGAAAAAACTCTTGCATGTGCATTGTGGAGGCCTTGAGCACATTACCCAGAATTCCCATCTCTAGAGATTTTATACAAAGATTCCATGTTTCCACAGAAACTCACTGGATGAAGTGCAAACAAACTAACTGAGCAGAGGAAGTGAAGATATAACAGAATCACTGTAACATAAATGAATGAACATGGGCATTATAGGTTGGGTAAACTTCAGTGTCACCTGTGAACTGTTACCTGAGAAACACTCTTCAAAGCTCCAAAGTTCATTACATTTATGAAGTCTAGTGCAGTTGTGCCTGGGATGAACTTTGAAGCTCTTCGTTGGCTCCTGTTTGATTTCATCCCTCAGAATTCATCCTCATTACGACATTATCTTCAGATGCTCTGCAGTGGCCCCAGAGCTTGTTCTTCTGTGGGGATCTCTGGCTCTGGGTTTTGTTGTTGTTTTAACCACATGGCTGAGTAAAGGCCCCCCATGGCGAGCAGCTCCTCATGCCTGCAGCACACAGACAGCAATCAGAGAACATATGAGAAGGAAGAAAGAGAGCACTTGTAGAAAAATGTACAAGGAAAAGAGGTCCTGCCTTTTAGTTAAAAGAGACACTTCCTTGTTTTATGGATAGTAGCTTTAGCCTATTTTAGTTAAAAATCAATTTACATAATACAGTTTTGTGAAGTTTTAGTGAAGACTATTAAAACAATCTTGACATACAGTTTTGAAGATTTTGGACCATGGAGATAGGAGCTGAGTGGACTGATCTGCCTTAGAGAGACATTTGGACCAGTTAAATGCCACAGAGGGTCAGAGAAACCAATTGAACGCTTCCCTCTGGCTCCAGAAATCACTTAAAGGCATGGAATCTCTCAGGACCATCTCCCTTGGCTTTATCTCGATTGCTATAACTAAGAGCTGGGAGGGTCGGTCTAGGGTCAAGTTTGCCAAGGCATTAATTACTTTTACTTTAATTTACTTTGAAGTATCAAAAGTGAAGCATAAACCATATGCAACTACCCCAAATTAAAATTAACCATGCTTTAACTACAAGCATAAAACCAAAAAACATGGTTACTATAGTTAAACCATGGTAACCCCAAAATGAATCATGGTTTTAACCATATTATACATATGGTTATTGTAATCAATCTGCCAAAAAAACTATGGTTACTACACTTTTACTACAGGAAATCCATAGTTTCTACACTTTTACTACAGGAAAACCATGAATTTTAATAAGGGACAAGCTCTGGAAGCTGCTTTCTTCATATCACACCTAAAAATAAGTTGTTCTATTCTAAAGCACATATGAACAGAATAGTGAACCCAACAAGATGCCACGCAATGGCTAAAGCCATCAGTCTAAATGTGTTGTGTTGATTGCTTTAAAGGGAATTTATTTGAAATTGTACCTTCTCTGGAAGGGTTAAACCGTCTTAAGCTTTTAGCATGCTACTTAAAGAATCACTTCATTGAGAAATATCTAATAGATATAGAATACAAAATATCTCTAGAAAAGACATGATTAGGAATAAGCTTACAAAGCACTCTAACTCTGTAACAGAAGAGCTGCCACCCTGAAAAGTCCAAGATTTCCTGTATAAGTTAATAATACAGGGCCAGTGCTAAATTAGTTAATTTATTGCTGTTCTTCACTAAACCTTTTTTCCGGACATTCCGACACCTTTCAGAAAGCCGCCATGTAAGGCCAGGCAGCAGACGGCACAAGGTGTAACTATTAGTTTCTCTATTCTAAAAGCATTAACCCCTTATCTCCTTGAATGGACGCTCCCACCTTGGTCTCTTCCTGTGTACATGTGTATTCCGATACACAGTTCCTGTGGTTTAAAACCCAGTGTGGGTCGTGTTTACATCGCAGTGTCAGTCAGAGTTGAATGTGTGAGGTGTGGAGTTACATCGCTGATGGCTGTGTGCGTCTAAGTGTGTGTAGCAGATGCTCTGTTGGCTGTGGCTCATATATCAAAGGGCAAAAGAGACGGACAGTGAGCGCGGGGTTAACACCAAGGCTGAACGGTCAGGATGAATAGAGAAGTCCATTAGCAGGCCAGTGTGTGTGTGTTAGGGTTTAAGGGGGAACTCTGTGTACCACCTGAGGGCCTGCAGCGAGACGGGACACAGAAATCAACCAGGGTGTGGACGGCTCGTATGCTGAGAGACTATATCCTGTCTCTGAGAAAATTAAGATGCACTCAGACAGCCCTCAGGTTAAGACTACAGATCTACTGATAACAAGAGCACTGCCTCTGGAACACACTCACACACACACACACACACACACAGTTCTTAGGTTTCCTAAGGATGAAGAAGACCCTGTCTGTCCCAACATGTCTCCCAAGGTTTGCTATCCACTGAACCGAAGGAATTTCAGTCAATCAGGATAGAGAGGGTCACATTTCCTCTGCTAAACAGGCCATTTTGGCCGGGTCTGGCCATTTTGAGGGGGAAAAGACCATACAGGGTGTGTCATCCGATTTCTTTAAAGAAGGGTAAGGAAACAGTAACAGATGCTGTAACACACACACAATACTGACCTTCCCTGTTCTGCAATCCGTCCATCATGAAGAACGAGGATCTCATCGGAGTTGATGATGGTGGACAATCTAAAAACAAATATTTGGATTCAATATGTTAATGGGCTACATAACAAAATATCAAAGTACCATCTGCACACAAGTGATACTCACCAAAACCAACTTCACCTTGCCATTTTTGTCATTACTTTTAACAACTGGTTGCAAAGTAATTTTATTAAATGTACAGTACAGTACATTTCTCTTCAAGTTCATGCAGTTGTCTTAGCAAAGTACCCACACACTCATTATATCACACCGAAAGCATCAAATAAACTTTTTTGTGAAATATTTGCTTGAAAATTGTGCTAGATTTGGTTAGAAGTCAAACAAGCACCACTTGGATCAATATCTTGCTTTGAGTTTCAATAAGTAGAATCGCAAAAATTGTTAATATGTCAGATAAAACTTGAGATCAAATCTCTAATGAGACCACTGGTTGGCCAGCATCAAAAAGTTTTGAAAGCACAAGTGTTTACACTTTTTGCATAAAATCAGCCTACAAATGGCTTACGGTAGTTGTGTTTGCATATTAAGGTAAGATAGGAAAAAGTGTTTAAAAAACACCGAAATAAAATTACACAGTTCATCTTTAGAGGCTGTGACCCAGACAGGAAGCAGATGACTTACTCTGCCATAAAAGCCTATTTTTATTTTTAACACATCAAAACATGATTCTCGTTTGTAGCCTCCTCACTAAGCAGAACAATTCCGCCACAATTGTACTGTAAATGCATTCCCTAATTTAAGGCAGCACCATCTTAAAGCACTAGATCTCCTTAATCTAATCCATACACATGCACACACGCCTTCTTTAATTCACACCCAAACCCTTCTGCAGGTCATCTTCCCAGCTGCCCTTCATCTTCAAACAAAAGAGCGGAGACTTCTTTATTGATTGCTAACCCCAGAACCACCACCCCAAAACAGATCAAAGCCACAGCACTGTCTCAGAGGCTGGACAGGATCAAAGCTCATAGACTATGATCCCGATGTGTTTACAATTTTCTATAGAGAGCAATGAGACACAGAGGGAACAACATTAGGGAACAAAAAAATAAAAGTACACAGGAGAGCGAATGAAGGAAGTGGATAGTCACTGGACGGGTCGAGATGGTTAGTAAGAGCAGGGGTTTGAGAACGAGAAGTGGAATGTTACACAGAAAGACAAGAAAAGGAAGGAGAAATATTAAATATATATGAACTGTCAGGTGTCCATTTTTATTTCCATCGCTAATTTGCTGTAGTTAGAGATAAAAGGAAAAGAATGCAAAATACAACAAAAAACGTAAATATACATCAAATACAAATCAAACCGTTTCATCACATACGTGGACTAGTCTTAATCTGTGTAAAATATTACTGTTTATTTGTATTGCTAAACAAAAGTTATTGTCCCCCAAAAATGTTCTTTAACTCTCAGAACAAGGACAAAAACTGTAATGTACATAAATGTTATAGTGTAATGTTTTTAATCAGTAAATAATCAAATCAACAATAAATAGAAAGATATACAGAAAGAAAAAATATCCTAACAATATTAGAGAAACTGGAGTGGTGAGAGAGGTGAGAAACAGACTGATAATAGGCAACTACAGTAACTTTAATTTACTTTGGACAAGTAAGTGGACCAATTTTGTACACTTAAGTCATATGCTTCACACAGAAAAGAGAATGTTTATTTGACAGGAGCCTAAATCTGTCTGGTCTTCAGACATGGCTTTAAAATTAGAGGCTGTTCAAACAGGACTAGTTTGTGCAACAGAATAAAACAGGCTGTTAAACTTGCACTGTGTCTTAAAAATGTGGCACACATGGCACACAACAAGATGCGATTGCAACAAGGGAAAGTCATTTAGCAAACGTATTCCATGCTAAGTACTTTGTTGAAAGATGCACTCAATAACACAAGTTAATTGAAACAACAGGGCAGAAACTTCTCTACCTTGCGTTTACATGTTTTGAATATATAATCATTGATTATATAATCATATAATCAATAATGAAGTCATTTACAGAAAATACTGCCAAAACAGGACAAAAGGTGCTGACAAAAGTACAGACAAAAATACTGACAAAAGCACTAACAAGGACTGACAAAATACTCTAAATCACTCTGCATTGTAGCATCTGCCAAAGAACATGTAAATGTAAATAAACAAACTTTACATTAAAGCATTAAACACAAATAAATACCAGGATTTGGAATGTGAATAGTGTAATAGTGAACTGGTCCTGCCGATGTTTTAGGCAGTGTTATAGTCTTGGCATTTGCTGGTATTGTGTGTCATCTTAACCTAAGTTTGACTGTGATGAAAGAAAATTCTGTTTTCCACAGAAGTTTAAGGCTTGTATAAACTGTTGTTTAGTTTATCATTCTGAGAAAGCTGTTGATGGCTTCAGTCTTTTTTAACATTTCAGAAAAACTGTATCATATATAAGATTATAAAAAAGATGATACAAAAGTATATTAAAAATGTGTTTAGCCCCGTATTCCATAAACGCAAGCAGCTTTACAGCATTAGCAAAGCATATGCTTGCTATTGTTTGGATTATCCTTCATACACCTTTTATTTCTTTGGACTAGAGTGTTATTCTGTGGACACTTTTAAGGACAAACGGATCAATTTAATTAATGCTTGAGACCTTCCCCAGATGGCCCAACAAAAAGCTTTTATCAATTCATGATGTTATCTCAGGGATAAACCCTTGAATTTGGAGCAGTTGACAAAAGGATTGCGGGCACGTCTATATATCTCAGGGATTGGACATAATGGAACATGAGGCTAGATAAAAGCATTCCTGCTGATAGACGTTTTCCATTGCTAACGCAAGTTCCAATGGCACTTCAGTTACTATATGAAATAGGCTCACCTGTGCGCCACGACAAGTGTGGTGTGATTTGCACACACTTTGGCCAGAGAAGCCTGAATGTTGCGCTCCGTCTGACTGTCTAAAGCAGATGTGGCCTGTGGATGAAGTCGAGAAACAGGACTGAATGGATACCCACACACATCATAAACTGCAAACCTTCGAGAGAGCTTTCACTCACTTCATCAAGCAATATGATGCGAGGGGATTTCAGGATTGTACGAGCGATGGCGACTCTCTGCTTCTCTCCTCCACTCAATTTTAGACCCCTTTCACCGACCTCAGTGTCATATCCTGTCAGTAATCACATTAAAAACATTTTTTTAGACTTAAATAAATAATTATCCTCCTAAAACCTGTCATTTACTCACACTTATGTCTGTTTTTATTTTCTCTGGGGCATAAAAGATTATGCCACCTTCCATGCATACAGAAAACATACAGTGCCCAGAGCTTGTCGAGCCCATTACAGACAAAAAGCACCATAAAAGTAGTCTGCATGGTTCTTGAACCATATAAATCATTTTTATTTCTGGATGAACTATTTAGCCAAGATTTCCCATGTAATTCCATGTTTTGACTGCTTTTTGAAGTGTGAGAAATGTTTTGTGAGATGCTTCTGCTCAGGAAAAAAAAAAGGCTACTTGACACACACAAAAAATATATGTACAGTTATGAAAAAAATCAACACTTCCTCACCATCAGGAAGAGACAATATTTTATTGTGGATGTCAGCTGCCATTGCAGCCTCTTGTACTTCCTGGTCACTTGCAGAGATGTGTCCATAACGAATGTTTTCCCGGATATTATCATTGAATAGGACAGTATCCTGAGGAACCACACCAATGTAGGATCTGAGGGAGCTCTGTTTCACCTGTATGTGAACAGATATCCATGACAAGACCTTTAAGCCATTCACAAAAAGAAAACATACAAATAACCTGCTAGCCAATAGGAATCCACAATTTAGTTATAGTAAGTTTCAGCAGAGTTTTGTAATTGTGCTATGCAGTACATGTTTCAACTGCAATTTTGAACATACAAAGACTATCTATCACCATGTAGTCTACATAACAACAACAGGTGAATCATAGACAGGTGGGCCTCATACTTTAAAGTATTTCACCACCTGAGGGTTCGTAGGTCTCCTTTGCCTTTGAAAGCTAAGGAACCAGGTGCTGATGGGCTAAGAAGAGGTCCCAAGCTCTGAAGATCTGAAACCCCAATTATAAAGCAAGGTGACAATCTTCATATGCTGTCTGTTGTTGGGAGGGGTGTGGAGATAGACCCCTGCCGAGATCCAAAGCCTGGCAAACTCTGTGAGGCAGTGCCAGCCGACATCAAGGCTTTCAAACAGAATGAAGAGGAGCAGAGACAGGACAAAGTAGGTCTAGAATGGGCAAACATTTTAAAGAAGAGCTAAACTGGCCACTCGAAACCACATATCAACACCTATCATATAAAAATAAGATCCCCTGCAGAGACAGACTACTCTGCTTCTATCTGGACAACAGAGTACTTCTGATATGTTTCTACTCATAGTGAAACACATATACTATTAAGATTGAGTTTTGTGCACAGGAAACATTTCAGCAACGTTTTAACACTGCATTTTGTATCCCAACAAATATACAGGGGTATAAAAAGCGCATCAGCAGTACTGAAATGACCTCAAAGCAAGATCAAAATGCCAAAACCAGATCTGAATACAATTTACTCAGAACATGTAGTACACAATTATAGCTTTCATAATATCCGCATGACATTCATTTCTGTTGGATCACAGAGATTCCATTTCTGAAAATGATGGTCTGACTAATCAGACTGGACTAGTCTAATGCTCCAAATCAGCATCCTCCAGAAACAAATCCACTCTCCTCATCCACACTGAACTGTAATCTGGATCTGTGGCACTCTTAAAGGAATAGTTCATTAAAAAATGACAACTGTCAGCATTTACTCATCAACAAAGATCAAAAGTCTCCTTTTACCTTTGTTGCATGGAAAAATGTCTTTGAGATTCTTTGCATCCCACCAAGAACGTCATCAAAAATGATGACAGAATTTTCATTTTTGGGTGAACTACCTCTTTCAACAAAAGGACACAATGAAATATCAGTTAACAGAAGCAGCAGAAAGAGGTATACAGTCAGTAAGAGATAAAAACAGGGTGTAATACCCCAAATTTTTATGGGGCTTTTACAGTTTTGGTATAGCAAGTTTTGATTGACCAAAAAGGTTTTGCATGATTGGTGTAAATGCTGTATTTGTTTACACAAAGGAAAGACTGATGAAAGAATCTGATGAATTTCAAAACAGGTTCAAAACTGGCATTTTCAAACAGGTTTCCTGAACCACTGACAGGTCAAATGTATAGTCCTGCCTCAAACTCATGCGATTTGTTGAGCCAATGTTCCCGTGATGAGATGTTGGAATGCTGAAAAACAGTCTTTTAGAACATTGAAAAACAATGTTCTGAAAGCACCACAGAGCCACAGTGTTAGGGTAATCCGCCTACAAATGGCTTACTTACCTCTCCATATTAAAATAGGATGCGACAATACATTTAAACATGAGAAGAAACATTCCACCATTAAAGAGTAATGCGTAGTTATGTCTGGTGCTATGTCTCTGGTACTATGTCTGGAGTCAATGGCGGTATACTCAGCTCAACAGAAAAACTGACCTTACAGTGTCAGTCCTTAACCAATGTTAAAAACAGCATTACGCTTTGACTTCAACAACTGTAAAAAATACTGACCCTAACCTCTGTTAAACAAACTAACCCTAATCTTACCCACAAGAGAAATTCAAAAGTAGTCTTATCTCACATTAAAGAAAAGCCTCTGTCTCAGAGCGCAGATAATGACAGGAGGAGAGACAGAGAGACAGAGAGAGAGAGAGAGAGAGAGAGAGAGAAAGCGCAAAAAGCATCTTGGTCTGACTGTTCAGTTGACTATTAATCCATGTGGCGAGTGGAACCAGCCTCGGTCTTTTCACTTCAAACGCCTGACGAATTAGATCCCTCTTTGAAGTTTTTTTGTTTTTTTTCCTTTTGTTTATTTTTCGCCTGTTTTTTAGTGCGCTTAATTCGCCCCCTTCCTATTCTTTCTTCCCATTCATTTGGCTCTTAAAAAAAGTCAATGTCCTTAATTTATGAACTAATTAACATCAGACTGGGGAGGGTGAGAGGGCTTACTGCAGCCATGTGAAACACAAATGGCTTCCCAGGTCTTTATGGGAGCGCAGCATCTGTCCCCTCACAATACAACTTTTATCCTAAGAGACAGCACTTTCTCTATGGTTTCCGGTCCTATTTGCAACAGTGACTTTCAATTCTTTACAAAAAGGCTTATAATAATGTAAACACAAGTTACCACATTGATATTTTTTACATTTATTGACAATCTTTTGAAACAAAAAGAAAAGATTGCATAGAGAGAATTAGCAGGAAAAATATTGAATGATTCAGAATCAATTACGACTTAATTTTTTTCGTACTTGTGATAGATCCTGATTGTGTTTGAAAATTTTTTTTCTTCATGGGATCATAAACGACCATCTGCGACTGACTGACCAGACTAAAAAAGGCTGTTGCCATTGGTGATAACCACTAGAGCAATTCTGGGCCCACTCCAGTCATATACACCACAGGGGTCGTACCAACTTTTCTATTTGTTCTTTTTGGCAACAGCAGGAGAAAAATTCCTCTGTTCATGAACAGCTTCCTGGTTTGGTAATTTGTATTGACGAAACACGACACTGGAGGGCTTTACATTCACAAATCTTTTTATAAGCAAACTGCATGATTAGCTTCTAAAGCACTATTCAGATGGGATATCCCATGAAATAACATTGGACACCTGTGATTTCATGTGCTGATTTAGAAAGGACTGGGACCTCTGCAGATTACTTAAGGTCTGGGTCATACCTGACACGGTAACTATAGTAACTATTCTGTGCAGTCTGATTGGACCATGTCTAAGATGCCAGTACTACTTGAAACCAATTGATTAAATTTTACTCCAAAAATTGCCAAAAGGCCCAAATCCATAATGATGGTACACTGTAAGGTGTAATGAGAAATTTAATTTAGTTTAGAACTTTAGTTGAAAAGAGAGATTTTTTTAATGTTAAGGAAGTTAAACAATGAAAAGTTAAGGATTAGTAAAGTGTATATAAAAAATACATGAACATACATTAATACATGAATTTAAAAAAAAGGTGGCAGTTGTATATATTCAAACGGCTAATGTGCATGTCAAATGCAGTTACACAATTTCTTCTAACCTGAAAATCAGGTTGTTTTTATAATAGGGTTCTGCTATTTTATGTTCAATCAGCATAGCTAGAAATGTAATTTTCTACATCAACAACTTTACAACTTGTTCAAGCATGTTTGTAATGGTAGATCAACTGATCATGTATTTTTTTAAAGACCACCTGAGCACTTTCACATGCACACAGCGCAACACCTCTAAACTCACGGTTAGAGAAAACGGGCCATATCAGATGCTTGGAAATGAGAAAAACACGAGCGAAACTGTGATACCCAAAACATGAAACATGCTAGAATAAAACCCACTTGGCAAGAGCTAGGCGCAAGCATCGCTTCGCGTATCCGACCAGATGTGTGCAGAAATCGGGGCTGCAACCTTTTACTTGAAAGGATCAAAAATGCTGGGAGGGAGCAACCCATGTGCGCCTAACCTGGACCAAATGTACGCGAAACATCTTGTTTACAAGAACCTCCACATGCTGCTCTGTTTAACACTTCACAGGCTTGTTATAGACTCCAGTCTCTTCTTCTCAGTGCTTGACTAAATCAGACGTAACATCAATGAAGCCCAGCGCCTCAGAATTAGAGAGGTTCAAGGGGTCCTCTTTTTAGGTCTCCATTCTGCCTTTGTTTCCATCCTCTCTTATATTTATGTTATTACATTTTGTTGTATAAAAAGGAGATGAATGCCACAGTCAGGAAGAGGCAGCTGGTGAATTAGAGTTAGGCTGCTGAAAAATGACCACGTCTCTGGCGACCACTTGCCTTGTGTTAATCAACGGCAATCAATAACCATGTTTTATGAAGTGTTCCATATGGTGGAATATGACAGATGCACGACTGGGTCTCAGTGTTGTTGCTCTAACAGTTTAAGAGATGAATGTGATTACAGCCAGGGATGTAATAAACTAACATTCCATCAATAATCATGTTTTTGCAACATGATTGACTGTCTGAGACAGTTCATCATCCATATGAGCACCATGGCTTAACAAGAACATATGCCAGAGTCCACACTTCTTATCCAATTAATTTTCAAGATGTTTCCTATTATTTTTGTGTACTGGATGTTTATTAAAAAATAATTTAAATTCAGACTTAGCCCAAGTCAACTCTTGAAACTCTACTCTCTGTAAAGGCATGGTAAATGCATATCTCTAAACTAATGCAAACCACACACACTAAAAATCCTTTTTAAGGGGTGTTAAAATTAACATTCACAGGATGGAACATAACAGACGGAAATAAACCTTTTCCTTTACACACATTGTTGCCATGACAGAAACAGGCTTTAAACGCAAGTAGTGCCGTCTGTCAGATGATAACGTGTGTGCGCAATAGAACATGTGGCCTGTCACTGTAGCTGTTTTTCTCTGCTCCCATCGTTCATGAGATCAATAAAGCCTCCAAACCCTCTACCCCAAAAATATGCAGGCAAACAACTTTAAAATTCTACCATCAAAAGCCCCTTATAATTACTTTGAAAAGAAACATTTACAGCCCTCAAAAGGAAAAAAAAACAAAGATGTTAGATATTTCACAAAGCTTTTATATTACTCCTCGTTAGCCAGCCAGAATAATTTCCGTCCTCCCAGACTTTCACTCAGCTGTGTTATTTCTGCACACCATATTGCCTGCATTCATACCGCTTGTTTGTTTTTACGAGACTTGCAAACTCAGAGAGTAGGAATGCACTCAAGCGTTTATATCTGTAACAACATTCGCAAGGTGACGCTCATTCAGCTGCGAAGCGAATGAGAAATCGCTCTGAGTCATATTTTCCCCTTCTCATCTGACAGAACGGAGTCACATGTGCAGGCGGACACGAGGGCGTCAATACCGCACAGAGAAGGTGGAATCAGTGACCACTACCAGAATGAAAACAACCTCCAGGTGCCGGCAGCATCAAAGGCCTCGAAAGGATTCAAAAGTTGATCCATTAGTTCCGTGGCAGCGCTTACCTGAAAGCGAGCACAGAAAAATGACCAACAGATGGTTCTAACTTAAAGAGTGTGTGTTTTCTGCGCAACCACTTAGTCATAATGACAAC